>JAUKNK010000017.1:0-37500 GCA_030765055.1 Mantis religiosa
GGATTTAGTCACATGTGACTTTTTTCTATTCCCTAACTTGAAGACACCTCTTCGTGGGAGGCATTATCCATCATCAGAAGCAGTGGTGAAGGCTGCGGAGGCGATTTTGAAGGATGTTTCAAAAATGGTTTCAAGCATGTCTTTGAAGACTGGCAGAAACGCTGGAACAATTGCATCGCATTCAGGGGAGACTATTTTGTGAACCACCTTCAAAATAATGAGGATGAGTAGTGTGACTGTGTGGTGTTTTAGGGTCCGTCGACAACGAGGTCATTTGGGCCCGATCAAAATTATGAGGATGAGTAAAGGTATGCTGTCAAAAAATTGTGATCATTCTTTATTGAACAGCCCTCGAATATAAATTAAAATATGCTACATTAACACGCAGACTATATTTTAGATGTTTCATTGTTTCAAAATAAATTACAGTGCATTCCTTTCACGTGCAACGGTTGAGTAATAGGACCCGAAAAGTACACCATGTCATGTAATTCTTTTGTACTTGTAACGTAAACATAATATAATATAGTAAAAAATTTCGAAAAAAATACTTGGTAGTGTTAGCGTAACTGTTAATATATTCTTAACTGCCTTTGATGCTCTCCTGCTCTGCCTAAGTGCTACACATCGTTGTAAATTTTCTTAGCCCTACTTTATTTCACTTTATTTACTTGTATCACTTTTTACGCCACAGATATAACCTTCCAACAGTAGAGACATGACTTAGACGCAACAAGATAATTGCAACAAAAATGTTGAGTGTGTAGATTGCTGAAAATGGCCAACTGAAGGCCAAGGTGCAGCGGAAGGAACATAGATGTTTGCATATAGCTAGAGATAGATTCACATACATAGAGTACTATCTTGTGATAATTTACTAACGTTATATTACTTTTTAGAGTATTTAATATTCTTCACTCTACGATCCATCATTCAATGGAAGAAGTTCCTTGCTGCTTCATTTTTATGTTATAAATTATTTCAATGGAACGCTTACAGAAAAAAGTTAATGTAGTTTTTTATAGAATATCAGTCCCACATATTTCAAATCTGTATTCCTAAACATGCATCGTAAAGTAGTGGAATAAGTTATTTAATTTTTGAGCGAGCACTATATTAACGAGGTCGTATTCGCTTGTTGACACAGTACAACTTCTCAGTTTACCTCAACGACGTACTCCTTGTTTCCAGTTGACGAGCTCACTTCCTCTTTAAGACACAGATTGTACGACTCAATAGCTAAAGGAAAAATTCAAATAGAATATGGACGAACTCTCGTTGGTAATTACTGACACAACCCATAGAACTAGGGACTTTATTGGGCTGTTAAACTACAGGGTGCCTCACAAAGAAGCAGGGAATTTGTATTGACAGACGCCTGGAAAAACGTCACATTTGAAACCACCCAGAACGACATACGATGTGGGTTACAACGTGTATAATAATAATAATAATAATAATAATAATAATAATAATAATAATAATAATAATAATAATAATAATAATAATAATAATAATAATAATAATAATAATAATAATAATAATAATAATAATAATAATAATAATAATAATAATAATAATAATAATAATAATAATAATAATAATAATAATAATAATAATAATAATAATAATAATAATAATAATAATAATAATAATAATAATAATAATAATAATAATAATAATAATAATAATAATAATAATAATAATAATAATAATAATAATAATAATAATAATAATAATAATAATAATAATAATAATAATAATAATAATAATAATAATAATAATAATAATAATAATAATAATAATAATAATAATAATAATAATAATAATAATAATAATAATAATAATAATAATAATAATAATAATAATAATAATAATAATAATAATAATAATAATAATAATCATAATAATAATAATAATCATAATCATAATAATAATCATAATCATAATAATAATAATAATCATAATAATAATAATAATCATAATAATAATAATAATAATAATAATAATAATAATAATAATAATAATAATAATAATAATAATAATAATAATAATAATAATAATAATAATAATAATAATAATAATAATAATAATAATAATAATAATAATAATAATAATAATAATAATAATAATAATAATAATAATAATAATAATAATAATAATAATAATAATAATAATAATAATAATAATAATAATAATAATAATAATAATAATAATAATAATAATAATAATAATAATAATAATAATAATAATAATAATAATAATAATAATAATAATAATAATAATAATAATAATAATAATAATAATAATAATAATAATAATAATAATAATAATAATAATAATAATAATAATAATAATAATAATAATAATAATAATAATAATAATAATAATAATAATAATAATAATAATAATAATAATAATAATAATAATAATAATAATAATAATAATAATAATAATAATAATAATAATAATAATAATAATAATAATAATAATAATAATAATAATAATAATAATAATAATAATAATAATAATAATAATAATAATAATAATAATAATAATAATAATAATAATAATAATAATAATAATAATAATAATAATAATAATAATAATAATAATAATAATAATAATAATAATAATAATAATAATAATAATAATAATAATAATAATAATAATAATAATAATAATAATAATAATAATAATAATAATAATAATAATAATAATAATAATAATAATAATAATAATAATAATAATAATAATAATAATAATAATAATAATAATAATAATAATAATAATAATAATAATAATAATAATAATAATAATAATAATAATAATAATAATAATAATAATAATAATAATAATAATAATAATAATAATAATAATAATAATAATAATAATAATAATAATAATAATAATAATAATAATAATAATAATAATAATAATAATAATAAATCCACTCAATGATGTAGCTTATTATATAAAGTTTTACGCAATATGAGGGGATCATTTTCTGTAGTCATTTTATTTACCTATTCTCTACAGAAATAATTTTTAGAGCTTGTGCTATAGTCATGACAGTCTTTCATTTGAATTAAGTTTATATGTACTACAAAAATAATAACTTTACACTACATAAATGGCGAAGCGTAGAGGTGTAGCAGAAAATGTTGCAGAGATGTAACCATGAAGTTATTGCACATACACGGCAAGTCCAATGCTTGTACGCTCTCTTCAGATGCAATTTTGTCCCATAGACAACAATGTGTCATACATCGACAGGTTTGAGAAATCTTATATAACATGGTTGAATATTTATGACAAGGAGAAAGAGGGAATCATAATCCCTTTGTGATTTGTCAACAGATATTGCTGATGAATTGTCTGGAATTGTATCTATAGCACTTTAATCCTCCAGGTGCATGGGGGATGACGAGAGGTGGGGGGATTTATTTTATCATTTAAATTTCAGATTCATCATTATTTTACATGAGACTATGTTTCATTAGTAATTGCAATAATAATATATAAAATTGCATTCACATAATTGTGTATAGCTTAACAATGTGACACATTTAAATCATGTGTTTATATTACGGCAATGGTCTATTTGTACAGACTGATCATGCTTTAAAAAATTATAATCATAAACTACCTATAATTACAGAAATTAGTTAATATGAAGTCATGCACAACCTTGGTCCCTGGCCATGAAAAACAGCTCATGTTTGATCCCACCCAAGGGGCATAGGACCAGTGTCCACTCAGCATGGTGAGGAATGTGAGGATCTTACGCTAGGTAAGTGGCCCTGGTCATGAAAACCAACTTCCCAATTGGGGGTGCCGAGTTACTGACCGCATCTCCACCTGTATTGGTTGGATGATTTCCCACCTCTGCCATGCATGAAGCCAACAGTCAGGTTGGTAGGCCTTGGCCCTCTTAGGGCTGTCGCGCCAGGGCTTATCATTTTTATTATTATATTTAATATGAAAAGCTTTCCGTTAATGAGTTTTTTTTTAATACACCAGAAGACTAAAAGAATTGATAATTATTGGTAAAAGGAATGGATTTCTGAAACAAGAAGCTGAAAGTTGATAATAGCAACAATTACAGTGAGGCATCTTTCAGTGACAGAACATTGCTGGTGATATATTTAACGTTACATCTTTGTAAGTTGAGTAAATCACCTTTTTAGAAATGATTCTCATTGTATAGATTGATCACACTAAAAAAATAGTTATATTACCATGCACCTCCTATAGTTGCAATAGTCATTTAATAACAAAGGTGTAATAATTTAGTTGGTTTCCTCTTTAGTAAGTAATTTATTAATCCAGTTAAGTACAATCAACGTTGGACACGTCAAAAGATATATAAAAATATTTACAGATTAATAAGCTGAAGGAATACTGTGTATCAATTTAACTAGAAATAAAATTTATCTAAACTTATAGGAATACAGTATGTACATATGTAAAGGCAGATTATTTACATTCTTTAACTAGAAAGGTCTGAACTGAGTAAAAGGAGTGGTTAATTAGATGTGCCTTTAATGAACATTTGATTGCATTTTCCTGTTTTATTTCCTTTAATAATTTTGGAAGAGAGTTGCATATCTTTATACCAGAGTGTAATATACTTTTTTTGGCATAGGGAGGTGTAATATTGATAGACAAGTAGATTTGTGATTTGTCTTGTATTGATAGACAAGTAGATTTGTGATTTGTCTTGTATTGATTCATTTGCTGTGAAAGGTGAGTCTGTATTGTTTCTAGTTTTACAAATAAACATTATAATTTCAAATATATAAATGTAAGGAAAGGGAAGAATACCTCATTTTTTAAATAAAGGTTTGCATGATGCTCTTGCTCTTTCTCCTACCATAGCTCAAACTATTTTCTTTTGCATTATGAAGCATCTTTTACTGGTAGGTGACTCTCACTAGAACAATATACCATATCTTAGCAGTGAGTGAACATACACAAAGTAAACCATTCTAAGTTTCCCCACTTGTGCAACCTGCCAGTACCCATATCATGTAGCAGGCTGTATCTAAATTTTTGATTATGCGCCTTATGTAGGTTTCATTTTTTCCATTATGAAAATTGCTGAAGATAAGGCTGTTTAGCCTCTTTTTCATAATTTGAAAAGTATTACAATAATTATGTGGCTACACATTTAATGCATTTATAATCATTAAGTTTATTTCTTCTGGTTATGTACCAGTGTTGTGTTGATTAACCTTACATATCAGACATGCAGCTTCCACGTGCTCCATATGTGTTTCGTCCAGTACTATATGCCTATTTACTAATATTTCACTCTTCTAATCAGCAGATAAGACAACAATCACAGCACTGGTCTCTGAAGGTCAATACATCTCAACGCTTTGTCGTGTAGTACATTAAAAATGCATCTACACATTTCTTCTGCAATACCAGTATTCTGTTTACATTTGTTATTCCTGAACAGATCAATTCCATAATGAAGTTGAGGGTAGATTAGAACATAATATACTATTATTAGGTAAGAAGTAATTAGATATTTAGCCAAACTTCTCAGTAAATATAATTAAGAACTAATGTTTTTAATATACACTTTCAATATGAGTTTTAAATAACATATTTTTGTAAATGATAACTCCCAAGAATTACTTTCACTCATTCTAACTTCTCAATATAGTTGTCAATTTTAGCATTAAGTACCTCATTTTTAAACTTAACATTTTGGTGAAGGAACATGATCACTTTGGTTTTTAGAGAATTTACTTTTAGGTTGTTGAATTTTAAGTAGCTACATAAATCTCGTATTTATATATGGAAGGAGCTAGAAACAGTGTTGTATTAAGGTTATTTATTTAAGATGAGTTGGTGCTAATAACACTAACATCTCTCTCTCTTTTTTTTTTTAATTCCTTTTAACATGTTTCGGGAAGATGTGTTCCCATCCTCCGAATGTGTATGACTGACCGGTGTTGCTTGTGTTCTTGGTCATCTATAATGGCAGCATCCCGTGGTGAAATGTACTTCCAGAGGGTACTTAGTGGCAGTAAATCAAAATTCATCAGCTGTCTTTTGTGTTTCAAAATGAAGATCTTTTCTCAAGTGTCCAATTCTGCTGCATGACTGGTCAGTTTGATTAGTATAATGATCGGTTTGATGTTATGGTTGGTCATCTAGAAATGGTGAGAAACTGCAGATGTATCCATTTGTTTGTATTTTAAGCATCTCATATGTCCCTTCAGTCTGGTTTCTAGATTTATTTTGGTATTTCTTATATATACGAGGGGCAATAAATTATAAACAGGCCTTTTGTTCCAGAAAAATTATTAATGAAGAATGATTGAAGTTAACATTTTTCTTACTTTTCTACATATTCACCGATCTTTTCTATACATTTGTTCCAATGGACAGGCAGTTTTTAATGCCAGTTTCACAGAAAGTACGAGGATGTGTGCGGAGCCAGTTGCACACAAGGTCTTTCACCTCCTCATTGGTTGTGAAACGATGTCCTCCAAGAGCTTCTTTGAGTGGACGAAACATGAGGAAGTCACATGGTGAGTGGTCTGGGCTGTAGGGTGGATGTGGAAGGGCTGTCCAGTGCATTTTGGCCAATTTTTGCTGTTTTGCTGTTGCAGTGTGTGGTCTGGCACTATCCTGCAGAGTCAACACATTTCTGATCGGACTACTGCAATGTTTTGACAAGAAAGCATCTCAAACTTAACTGAGAAGGTTACAGTAATAGGCAGCATTAATGGTACATCATCATTGCCCTTGTTGTTTAGGAAAGTCAATAAGGACACCTTTCGAGTCCCAGAACACGGTGGCTAAAACTTTCCCTGCTGACAGTCGTGACTTAGCTTTCATCGTCGGTTGCTCTCCACTCCAGACTGGCCCTCTTTGACATGGGTGTGTAATGATGCACTTTTGTCTCATCACAAGAGATGATTCTGTCCCGAAAAGCATCACCTTCCTCTGCTTTCTGTTCTGCAGTGAGATACTGCGGAACCCAACAAGCTGACACTTTTCTCAATTTCAGCTTCCTTCAAATGATTCATTGGACATATCCATAGCTTATGAGAAGTTGTCGACAAATCTCGAGCACTGTGATGTGGCGATCCCCTTCAGTGATGTCTTGAATAGCTTGGATGTTTTCTGGATTGATGCTGGTGCAGGGGCTGTGAGAGTGGGCCAAGTTTTCAACACGTTCATATCCTTCATTAAACTCATAACACCAATGTTTAACTCTGGACCATGAAAGGGTTCTTTCCTCAAACTGTGGGAGTAACCACCGAGGAATTTCAGCTGCACCAACATTTTAATTGACAAGAAACTTGATTATTACTCATTGCACCTCTCTCTCAGTCACCTTGGCAGTAACTGAGGGACATAGCATACGAGTTTCCAATGCCACTGTCCACTTCCAGGGACCTCACTGCATGAGCTGTAAAAGCCTCGAGCCCATACGGCACTATATGCATTCACAGTAAACAAAGGCCTGTTAATATTTGATTGCCCCCTTGTACTTTACCACAGAGTATTTGATCTTGTAAATTTCAGCTTTTTTTGTCTTGTAGTATAGGGACTTTTAAGGGGAGGCATCGGTGAAATTTCATCAAAAATGACAAAAAGGGATATTTTCTGTTTTTTACATTAAAATTATGTTTAAACATTGTAGTTTCAGAATCTGCCATCAGTTAGGCCCTAGCGCCATTTAAAGAGCCACTACGTCATTATTTAAATGCGCATGTGTGGGTGGGCGTGGCCATTTTTATTGCTTTTTCTAGTGTGTCGCAAAGAAATTGATGAAATTCTCACGTTTAAACTACGCTGTTTGATTCTGTAATTGTGGTAATGTGCAGAGACATCTTGTGGAAGTTTGTGGAAGCTACTGAACTTGTCTGCTACCATTTTCTATATATTATTTCCCACTTACTACTTTTGAAAGTAAACAAACATTTCCACTGACATGTAGTGTTTGTGAAATATGGTTCACATGCAAGTGAAAGCTGTGGATAGCAGCTTATATTAAATTATTATTGTTAAGAATAGGAATAAATACTGATTTAACAATGTATTGCGTTCTTGTTGCAACAGTAGGTATATGATTCATACCAGGTTAGTTTAGGAGTACAGTGGCTATTTCGAAGCAAAATATAATGATATATATGGTTTTCTAGCTGTAATAAGTAATTATACTAGAATGCTCTGCTTGAGGTAAATGTTAAGTGAAAACATATTATAGCCCAAGAGTTATCAGTGATTCTAGTAGGTCACCTTTTGATGTAAATAGAAGAATGGTTGATGTATTCCTGGTCATTTGTAAGGGTCATATTTCTATGCAGAAGTTTTGTATGACCATGGGTGTGAATTGCATGAACTATTCTACATACAATTTCCATTTCATAGACAAAAATAAAGAGATTAGTTAGTACTATTCTACGGGAAAGTTGCATTAAAGGAGAAGCACAGAATGCTAATGAAAGTTTCCATGGAGTAAATGTCACAAAGAGGTTTTTGTATTAAGTAAGAAATTGCAAATTGCAGTGACTGCAGCTGTTAGTGAATTTAATATGGGTTATAAAGATAGACTTAAAGTTAAGGCAAAAGCTGCAGCAGGCAAAGTAAGTCCAGTTAGCAAGAAAATTAGCAGTATTAGGGATAGGTGAAAGCTAAAACAGTGTGCTCAGTGTTCATTGAGCAAATATAAATCTGCCAAGCAGCAGTTAAAGTTGGCTAAATTAAAAGAAGAAGAGGATAATAAACTAGCTGAGTGGTCTTCATATAGTGCAGGGGGGTTTAGAAACATAGAGAAAAAATGTTGTCTATAGTTAGAGCTTCTAACTAGATTTTTCTTCATGTCCAACTCTTAGCATTTTTAATACTGCTTACAGTCGAGACACTAAAGTTTTCAATGAATTTCTTTACGTTTTGCATATATGTATATTCCTAGATAAGTTTTCAATAAAAATTGGTATCAGTATGGCTGTATATGAAAAAATTAATAATGATTGGTGTTGAAAAAGAAAACTGACAAAACTTCAAGAAAATTTTATCATATTCCTTAAATTTTCTTCTCCAGAACCATTAGACATGGGCAAATGAGTATATACATTCATAGTTTTGTAACTATTATCTAAAGGAACCAGAATCCAAAGCTCCAGTCATCTAAAAAAAAATTGTAGAGAATGTAATATGTTTCCCAATGTAAAGAAATTGCAGCAAATAATAAAGTTATTTTTTTGGAAAAAACTATTGTAGATAGAAAAATTATAATAAATGGGCCAAAGGTAACCAAATTAAAGAGAAAGAAGGTAATAAGATAGCTGTAGGGCCTGCATATGATGCATGCAGTTTTCAAAGTAAAGAAAGTAGTGTAATTTCAATCTAAATCTTTAAATTCATTTCTCTCCACTTTCAATTTTTGAACATTTTTGTATTTTCAAAATGCTCCAATTTCTGCAATTCTCAACATATTTGTATTAAACTTTGAATACATATTCCTAAATAAATGCTTAATAAAAGTTGGTAATTTTGTTTATTTAAATTAAATAGTTTATTTATTATTAAATTTTAAATCTCAAAATTGCAAAAAAATAAGAAAAATTTAATATATTCACACATAAAAATTTTTTTCTCCAAAAATACTTGATACACCCTTTAAAAGTATAGCAACTTTTATAACTGATGTACAGAGAAACCTGAATCAAAAATTTTAAAGTTTCTAAAAGAAAAACTGTATGACCTGGGACTTTTTATACAATATACAAAAATCATACTATAAAAAGCACTAAGTATTTAAAAAAAAAGACTATTTAAGCTAGAAATATGAATTTTGAAAGCTTAACTAGATTCCCTATACCCCACCTAATGACAAAATTTCAAGCAGTTCTGATGTAAACTCTGGATTTTAGCATTTTTCACAGATGCCTCCCCTTAATCTATTACAACGTAATTTCTCTATTCCAATCTCTAAGGTCTATGATACAATGAAGCACAAAATTAATATAACTTTGAGTCGAGCTAGTACTCAGTGCTTCATTTACTGCTAGTATTTACTATCATCAGCTGTTGTCAACTAATGGATGTTAGTTTGGTGAACTCCTTGGAGGTGATCCAAATTTGAAGTTTGGGTTCTCTTCAAAGGTAGTATTGAAATTGAACAATTTTCTTTCATATTTCTTTATGAAAATTGTTTTCCACATGATTAAAGCAGCTGGACCTGGACACTTTTTAATGGATTTCTCGTTCTATATCATGATTCTCCTTGTAAAAAAGGTACGCTGCCGCCAATTTATGTATCTCTTTGTTCCTGATGTTCCTAAACTGCTCCTTAAGCCTAATGTTTAAATTCCTTTTAGTTTTTCCAATGTAAAAGTTGTCACAGCCTTTGCAGTTTATCCGGTACACACCTGAATTTTAGTCTGTAGGTATCTCCTCTGTATTATGTGATTTTAAAATGTGTTGTACACTGAATTTGTTTTGTGGGGCAAAAGTAATATTGTGTTCTTTGAAAACTTTTTGGAAAAGGTGTGTAGCTCTGGGATGATAAGTACATTTTCTGTATAAAGTTTTATTGCTGATTGGGGAAAGAGTGGTTACTTGTTTGCATCTTTGTTGTCTTTTGAATTTATCAATGTCCTTTTTTACCAATTCAGCACTGAATCCATTGTATTCTGCAACATAAATAATATTATTGTATTCTTTTATATATTCCATCTTGTTTAAAGGTACATTAACCAGCCTGTGAGTTAAACTGTTGATAACAGCATGCTTGTGTTTTCTTGAATTATATCCATCTGATTTTATGAAATTTTCTGTTTCCTTCCTGTGTATGTCAAATTCTAATTTTGCATGTTTTCTGATTAGGTTCAAATTTAAGAAAGGTATTTCATTATTTGTCTCTTTTTCTATGTAAAATTTTTGCAGGATTTTGTAAATTCAGTAGTTTTAACAAATCATCTGCTTGTTTCTCATTTAATATTGCCCAAATGTCATCCACAAGTCTATACTAATGTTTGAAAACTAGTGGAAATGCCTTGGTGATATGGGTTTCTAATAAGCTCATGAAAAGGTCTGTCAGAGATGGGACAGTGGGTTGCCCATAGATAGTCCTGATTTTTGTTTGAAAATTTTTTTAATTGAAGTAAATAAGGACTGTTCAGTACACATATTTGTTAAGTGAATTTTTGGGGGTAATTTACATCCTCCAACATTAAGTCATGTCGGACGATGAATGAAACGGTGAAATGATGCTCAAATGAGTACGGGGTCCATGAAGCTTAGGGTTACCCGACATTAAAAATAAGACCTGAAGCTTTCCTGGTGACGAATATGCTCAATTTCTTCTCGGACTGAAAAGACAATTAGATATCAACGTTTCGGGAGTGTGCATCTCTCCCATCATCAGGATATTTATAAAATGTTATAAACACAAATGAAACACTGGATATAACACCAATATAAACAAAGACAAAACACCATCAAAATTTGCATTACTGAACAAACGACTGTTTTCAGTAAATTAAATGCCAGGTCAGGAGATGGGGTGTGTATAGAAAATTCTGTCAAAGAATCGCAACTACTTGATTATCAAGCTGTATTGATCTTTGCTTCTTAATTCGACAGATTTCTATTTTTAAAGCCGGTTTCCAAGAGGAGCGGAACTGAAATACAGCATCGCGATTAAGTGTGCTCCCTTCAGAGGAAATGGCCAAAGCCACCTTAATTCTCTGCTCCCAGTAACGTTGCATATTGCCAAGATGGTCGTCTCCTGAAAATTGGTTCTATGGTCGTTATCAAAGCAATGCTTTGCCAGCCCAGACTTCTCAGGTTGCAGTAAATGACATTTGTCTATCACGATAATGGAAAACTCCGGAAAAAACCTTATCCAGGTAACTCACCCTAACCGAGATTCGAACTCAGGACCTCTTGAACATGAGCAAACATTCTGCCATCTACACTATCGAGGCAGGCCATTGTTAGGTGAAGATATTCCTTTATGATGCTTAGGTCTAACTGTAGTGACTGAAGCCATATTTGCATGTACTCCACGAGTTTGTCTCTTGGCACACTTGGGAACAAAGAGATTACATCAAAAGATACCACTCAGTTGGTGGCAGAAAATTCTAGATCTTAAGTTTTGTTGATGAATTCCAACGTATTTTTAATTCTGTGGCTTTCAAATTTTGGTAGCTTCTTAAATTTTTTCTTTAGCCATTTGGACAGTTTGTAGCAGGGTGTGTTTGTGTTGTTAATGATGGGTGCATCTTATTCCTGTTTTATCAATTTTAGGTAATCTGTATATGTTAGCTACTGTAGGGTTGTCCGGTTTCAAACTTTTATTTCTTTTGATATACTCATTTTATCCTTGATATTTAAAGGATGAGAACATCATTATTATGTATGTTTCTATAAAACTGCAAAACCAAATGTTTGGGTGCAACGCAATATCTTCTCTACATGATAGAGAAAGCAATGAAGGTTAAAATGATCAGAATTTTAAAATTGGAATTTAACAAGTTTAGATGAACAAGCAGTTTGAAGTAATGTATGAATTCACAGAAAAATCAGTGCCCATCATAGCACTTGGTTTAATAGAATTAAAATAAAAAATTGGTAGGGGATGATTTTGGAGAGAGGAAGAATTAAATCAAAAGAGACTTCGAAAAAAAAAAATTAAAAATTGATAGCAAAATTCAGGAAACATTTGGAAGCTTTAGAAACAAAAAGTCCTTATTTATAGGGATAGCAAATTAGAATGGAGAAGGAATTATTAGTATTAGAACAGTTGTAGTAAAGCTGAAAGTTCTAAGACAGAGAAGATATTTAGATGAATGTTGTTTATGGGGAACGAAAGATAGTTATTGGCATGTGATTCTTGAACATACGAAATTGCAGTAATTTAACGAAAATTAAGGCTCAACAATTTCTCATAGGACGTGTCGAATCTGGAAATGTTTTAGATTAGATTAGATTAGATTGATTTGCGTTCAGTAGGTTCACTTGTAGCCAGAAAAGGCTCTGAACATTGAACATGTCTAGAGGTATAAAGCTTAATAGCGTATATATGTACAAAAGTTAACATAAGACACATATTATAGTACACAGGCAATATGAACAACAATATGGAAAACAAAGCAGGGATAATTTTATTTGATACAAAATGAAACACTTTTTAAACCAGCTTTCACTTGGCTTATGCCAGTACGTCTCAACCTTTTTGCAATGGATACCATTCTTGTTATTTATTAAATACATATAGATTAAAAATAAACTTTCAGCTTGCATCAAATATTTATAAGTAATGATTTGTCATTGGAATAGTTAAATACTACTTATAGAGCTACAGAAGCATTATCAGGATAATTTGTCATTCAGATAATCTTGTACAGAGTAAAAATATTTTGAGCATAGGTACTCTCTAACAGCTTTTTTAAAAGCACCGAAATTATCTACTTTTTCTTTAAGAACATTAGGAAGTGCGCCAAATATTTTGATAGTTTCATAATACACACCTTTCTGGAAGCAAGAAAGTTTAGCACTGGGATAATGGATATTATACTTTTGTCTAGTGTTTATTTTGTGAATTACATTATTTGTTGCAAATAAGGCACGATTGCATACAAAGAATTTTAGGATCGAGAATATATACATGCAAGGAAGTGTTAATATCTTCAATCTTGTAAAAAGATCTTTACAGGAGCATCTGGTGTGGGTGTTAGTAATGATTCTTATAACCCTCTTTTGCATAAGGAATATTTTTTTACTTTCTACTGAGTTGCCCCAAAATAATATTCCATACTCCATAATAGAGTTAAAGTATGCATAATATACCAATTTAAGTGTGTCAATAGAACTCACATTAACCAGCTCTCGGATAGCATAACAGGCACAGCTAAGTTTAGGTAAGATATAATTTATGTGAGCTTTCCAATCTAAACATCTGTCCACTTGAAGGCCCAGAAATTTTATGCTGTCAACTTCTTCTAATAACATATCATTAATCCCGATTTCTATTTCAGTATGTGATGTACGACAGGTTATAAATTTGACCACTTTTGTTTTGTCTAGATTCACAGATAATTTGTTTGCTTTAAACCAGCATGACATACAGTTCAAAACATAATTCATTTTAATTGTACACTCGTTTAAATTTGTAGTGGTCACCAGGACACTAGTGTCATCAGCAAAAAGAACTGTACTTGCAATGTCCTTTATATAAAGTGAGAGGTCATTTATATAGATAAGAAATAATAAAGGCCCTAACACGGAACCTTGGGGTACTCCATGAGTTACTATTTTCCAGTTCGAAGTTTGTTTTTCATAACCAATATCACTGACAGCTACTTCAACACTCTGTTTTCTTTCATTTAGATATGACAGATGTTTCAGGATAACTGCAAGAAACAGCTCATCACATTCTATAATCCTATGTAGCCTTACTTTACATGAGATATAATGCTTTTGCAAAAATGATTTTAGAATTTGAAACCATATTGTTATGAGACTGGGTGAAGATTTTGAAAAAATACAGTTAGCACAATGCACCTAAATTTGGAACTATGAAGGAAATCTGTATCAAGCAAGAAAGTAAAAATTTGGTTTCGTTAAGTTCCATCCAGGATTTCAAAATTTATAGAGACTTCCCTAATATTTTCCAATCCCAAATCAGCCTGTTACCTGGGAAGATACATTTAACCATTGTTGCAGACCCAAGTCCATCTCCATAATAAGAATTTCGGTATGTTCTCTATTTTTAATTTAATCCAATGTATGTATGCATTTAAACTTTGAAATAACTTGGATTTAAAAGCAGTTAATATGAAACAGCTGAATTTCTCCTCGCTCAATGACAGGAAACTTCCAAATCACATTAAATTTCTGCCACATTGCTAACATAGCTGACATTTTTCTGTTTGCAGACTACTTGTAAATGCTTTGGACAATTTATTTAGCTCTTTGTACTTACCTTAAAAGGGAACAATATGCTTCGGCATATTACAACAAATGAATGCAAAGTAATTGCTTTAGCATTATCATTCTCATCTGAAAAGCCATATCACTCATTCCCAGGTGTATTTCTAAACATAGCTGAAGTTTTAGTCAATTGCTGGAAATTTCTCATTTCTTCACTCTAGACGTATATAGACTAAAGTCTTCGATAAATAGAGTCAATATGAAAAATTTAATGCCATGACCAGAATTTGAACCATGGATCTCCTGGTTTCCGTCTAGTTGCTCTAACCCATTGAGCTACCATGGCCAACTTGCCATCACCTGGAGATCCGTGGTTTAAATCCTGGCCATGGCATTGAATTTTTCATGTTGACTCTATTTATCGAAGACCTTAGCTTATATAGGGCTAGTGTGAAGAAATGATTAATTTTCATCATCTGACTAAAATAATAAGAGTTAAATGATGAAGCCTGGGACCCAAGTACTTATGATGGTAAGTCACCACAAATGGTGTATCTTGAATGCAAGAGCCCCTGGTGCTCTATCAGGGAAACATACAAGTCAGATGGAGAATTTAATGTCATGATGGCAGATTCATGGTTCAAATCCTGGCCATGGCATTGAATTTTCATGTTCACTATTTACAGCTGAAGTTTCTTGTATTATCTTATGTCTATAGATCAAGTACTTAGTCCTTATTCCAAAGTGACCAGTTACTCAACACTTTATTTCTCTTAATGCAACTGTTGAGAAATCTACCCTGACACTTTAGCTGCTACACTATGAATATAACTCTCCAAAAGGATGGTTTCAAAAAATTGCATCTGTTTCACAGTAGGAGGGTCGCTATATAAATATTGACACAAATAATAATCACACTGTGTAGGTTCTTTTCTCAGGAACCATTTCTGACACTGGTGTAGATAAATTCTTATATGCTGGCCTGCTTCTTCAGGGCTAGAAAATTGGTGAGCTCCAAATCATATTGCAAGGTGCCCTATCTGAGATTATGGATTGGATAACTCAATTCGTTTTGCTCAAGTTCTTAGTGCACATTATAATTGTGCAAGCTGATGCAACAAATAGCCCTTTTAGTTCAGTCTTTGAATGGTATGATTTTTCTTACAAACAGTTTTGTAAGGCTAACTTCTGTTTACCATTGCAGAAAGTTCTGATTTTAAAAAATAATAGTCACAAATTAACTACTTGTGGCCTACTCTTGACTTTGGTGGGTAGAAAACACAGAGATTTTGATCCTGCACCAAACTGCTATAACCATGTTTCATCACCTGTAACAATATCTGAAATGCAGCAAGTCTTCCCACAGTTATAAAGCCCAGCAGTCATTTATAAACCACTACATAAATTATTTACTTATTTTACATGAATTGTCAAGTGTGTTTCAAATGGGAAGAGTTCTGGTGTCCAGCTACTCAGATGCATTACAGCACTCAGCATTGCCAGCTTGTTACCCACACTAATTTTATATTTCCCTCTCTCTCAATGTGCATGTTTGCTTGACATTAGATGTAAGGGTAAGTTAATTAAATTTTCCAAACTTTTATAAGTATGCAGTTGCCAAAATAAAAATTGGAGAAATGAATGTTCACAAATTATGCATATTTATGAACACTATAATTAAATTACTAAGTTTTAGATGAGTCATATTTCTTACACATCTGCTTCACTTTCGTACCTATTTTGAGGACATGTTTCGCAAATCATCGTTTGCATCTACGGCTCTTATGCGACTAAAGCTTGATCGAAAGTGAAGCAGATGTGTAATAAATACGACTCATCTAAAAATTAATAATTTTTCGCTTCACTGTGGTGTTCCAATACAGTTAAACCTCGATATATTATAATTATCGTTTATGAATTACCTGTTTTTCTAATCCAACGGAACTGCCAATGGCTCATCCATATTGCTATAAAAGTCACGTCACGAGACAGTTTTTATGTCACCATCCTCAAATGTCTTGCAAATGTAAGATTATAGGTTCCAAAATCCCATCATGTGCTAATTCTTTCTTGAAATCATCTTCTTGTAGGTTTTCTGCATGTCTCATGCAGTAAGAGCTCAAGTTATTTTCTGTATAGTTGGAAATTCACCTTGGTCATAAAACTTAAACAATTGTATGTACGTCCTTGTCAAAATCACTTAAATTTGTAACCCTCTTGGGAGAATCAATATGTTTTCTGGGCGACAAATATTTGGGCACCACTGAGATCAAATTTTCTTGCCTTTCCAAAAATGCGGGACACACTTGCTTTATGTACACCACACGCTTCAGCAGTAAACAGTTGAACATTTTTTAAATCGAGATGATCTGAAGAATAATATTGAAATAATATAACAATAGAATTGAATAATATTAATTTTAACTTTCCAGAGTAAATAAACACTTCTTATCAAGCATTCATTTATAAATATAACCATACAACATTCCACAGGCTAACAGCAAATGAGGTGTTTGCCATTTCTCGAAATTAACACATTGACTTATTCAAAGTAATTCCTTTCATGTCGTATCAATAGTATAAATTTCAGTTCTGAGTAATTACAAGTGTATGAACACACATACAAACCAATGATAGTGCTTTACCTCACAATGCATTGGTAAATATATTTTTATATTTGTTTATATTAAGAAAATTATTTGAGCCGATACACATTTACATGGTTTTTAAACAGAAGAACTGAATAATACTGCTCTGAACCCTCTAGAGTAAATAGATATTACGAACCATTCATAAACAAAGATGAAATGTGACCAGACACGTTCTACCAGGCCAGGAAGAAGTTACTGTTCCTTCTCGCTTGGATTTAACAAACACCTTGGTTGATTCAAAGTAATTCTTTTATCACGTCATGTCAAACATTTACATTTCGGTTCTAATTACAATTATACACTGCGATGCATTGTTATAATATAATAGTGCCTTATTTGTATTAGGAAAACTATTTGAACTAAAAATATGGGCTTTTCGCGGTTATGTTAGATGCATTACTCTCTATTTTCCCCATAGATCCTTGTGGCAAAATCTGAAATTTTATCTTAGCTCAAATAGTATTTAATAGTGTCTGTTTAGGTTGGCGCTCGTCACACCTCACTTATGGGGAATGAAATACAACAACACCGCAGGACTCCAATTGGTTGCTCACCTAGCCGGGCTCAAGGACATCATCCCATTTAAAACAGATAGTAAAACATTACACTTTTTTCCGCCCCAATTTTTGAAAAAATAAAAATTTAGGCATTAATGGGTTAAGTATTTTCAGCTTCTCTGCTTCAGACAAATAATTCTGCTTGAAAGTTCGTTTTTTTTTTAAATATGAAGGTGCACATAAAGAATGGTCAGCACATTTGCAGACTACTCCCTCATACCTTCTATATGCCCTTGTATTTTAATATTGGATCTTCCCTAATTGTTTCTTTCACAGACGAATTTTTCAGCCATTACTGTTGTCTGCCACTTTTCATTTTTAATGATTAGCATTTCCTCTTTAAATTTTTCAAAGCAATTTTCACAGTAAAGCATGAAGCAGGAAAATCCCTCAAACACTGGTTGCATTCACTTATACTACACTTCAAGTCATACAAGACCATCAGATATAAAATATCCTCATTTACCACTGCATTAAAATTTCACTTTCCAGACATAAAAAAATAATGCATGAAAATGGACACAGAGATCTGCTGCCTCAGGGCAAAAAGACATTCCCTAGGAATGGTTGATGCTGTTATCAGTACTTATTTATTGACGCTCGAAATAATATCCAACATCCACCTTTCTGACACAATAAAGTAAAGAGGTGCAATACTACTTAAGTAAATATTTGCTTTG
The DNA here is from genome assembly GCA_030765055.1 of Mantis religiosa. Lineage (NCBI taxonomy): Eukaryota > Metazoa > Arthropoda > Insecta > Mantodea > Mantidae > Mantis > Mantis religiosa. Next base: position 18,802 of record JAUKNK010000017.1, read on the forward strand.
CTAAACGAGCCACCTTTAGAGGCAACTTAATGACTCCAAGGGCTGAAATTCTAGACTTTGCACCACCATCTTGTAATGCAACATGTTGTTATAACAAGGCATCTTCTTCATTAACAAATGACACTTCATGTGCATTACTCCATACCAGAGAGTCAAAATATGTATTATTATGTTAATCCTTAGGCATGCATTCATCAGGAAGCAATTCCTGTGATCAATATTGCCCTTCTTTGCTCCTCTCCCAACCAAAACACTCTCCAACAGCCGGCAACAATAAGTCTGTCTGCCTTTGTTACAATACCAACAGAAAGTGCAAATGACCCATCTCTACTATCAAGTAGTGAGCCTGCCTCCCATTCAGTCTCAAGTTTGAATCTTGGTCAGGGGGAATTTTTGGATAAGGTTTTTTCAGGGGTTTTCCATTTTCCTGAAAGATGATGTCTGGTAACTAAGCTCAATGCATCCTGGACTCTTTGAACATCATTTCATTCATCATCCGACATGACTTTACCCTAGAGGTTTTCCCTTATCCTGAAAGATAAATGTCAGGTAACTCTAAACTCTTTGAGCATCCCTTCATCCGTTTCACGTAATGGTTGATATAATTTACAATGAAGGATATTACACTCTCTCTTATTCGCATTGTATTTTCTTAGTTTCCCTTTACTTGCTCCTTTCAGAGGAGACTATTATTTTCAGTGTAAATTGTCTGTGTACCATTTTTTGCATTGTTCAGTGAAGTCCATAAACTGCTTATGAGTTTATACAACTAAGAGGTTATGGTTAGTTACTTGAAATAATACAAGTAATAATTTTAAATTAGACTTTTATTGCTGCAGATGAAATTATTACACTTGACATGCACAGCTGAAAAAAAGCACACTCATACATTTATACATACATACAAGATGGAATTAAGGTCTTGGAATCAGGTTAAGGAATTACATCCCCAAGAGAAAAAGGAGTTTGAATAGCTGAACATCTAGACCATTTGGATATATGTTAAAACAGGTAACATCCTCCCCATTTTAACTGTAAACATAATCCAAATATGTAATGCATATATGCTACCAGCATAGTGATATTCTATTGCCAATAGACGGCCACCTAGACCTAGGCATATACTGGCGGGTCACTTTACCCTGCCATCAAATTTCGTCCCTCTTCATCTTTCAAGGCTGAAAGACCAGGCAGTGTGGATGGTGTACAGCAAATGCAATCGCTGTGCTCTGAGGAGAGAACACACCCTTCCCCAGCATGGAATCTTCTGCCTGTACTATCTGTTCAGTCTGCAAATAGGAACCTGCTATACTACACCTGTCACTATCAAGCACTCTCTGACCTCTTCCCTACCTTCCGGCTTAACCTTGACTGCATTACTGAACTCAATTGTTAAGTATTCTAAGTATTCTAAGTATTCTAAGTATTCTAATACCTCTTGCTTGATTATAGTACTGGTATAATGCAAAAATGCCCACCTTGGTAGCGTAGATGGTAGCATGTCTGCCTCACATTCAAGAGGTCCCGAGTTCGAATCTCGGTCGGGGTGAGTTACCTGGATAAGGTTTTTTCCAGGGTTTTACCTTATCCTTAAAGACTAATGTCGGGTAACTCTAAGCTCTATGGACCCTGGGCTCATTTGAGCATCATTTCACTCATTTCATTCCCTGTCGGATATGACTTGACACCTTGGAGGATGTAAATTACCAAAGAAAAAAAAAATCCATTGGAAAACTTATTCATGTCTACACGTATTATGTTTACTCATGTTAAAATAACAGACACTGAATAATATTCACTAATCAAATAATTTACATCCTTCAATGCATTTCAATACGAGGTAAAGAAATAAATCTAAGTGGTTTAGAAGTATACTCCTGGTGAGCAGCACTACCTTAAGTAACCATTCTATCACCATGTCACTCAACATAGTCAAAGGATGCAGCATGTCTTCTTGATATTCATCTGCGGCATATGACAACTTGGATTGGCATACCAGTACTCCTTTCTGTTTCTCATGTTTACCGAATTAGACTTAATTCCATTTATTGGCAGTAAAAGCCAGTCATTTTTAACAATGTCTTTCTCATAATCATGGTGTAAATTCAGTAGCTTCAATATTGTGGTAATTCTTGCTACTAAGACCAGTTTATACACGAAGATAAACTCACCTCCTTTTTACACAAAAATATTTATAACTTCACTTATTTGGAAATTTATGAATATTTCTGAATAAAATTTCTGATAAAAAAATCTGTCATTTATCAATTTAATTGTTTAGATTGCGACCAGGTTTACATTGGAAGGGCCAAATGTAATTTAGAAAACACAATAAAAGAATATTTTTGAAATATTAGGTATAAACAGACTGATAAATCGGACATTACAAATCATTTTTGGGAAAAAGAATTTATTTGAAAAAATAGAACTCATGTAATGAATTTTGAAATACAGACAATGGATTGTCTAAGTTTATTTCATTTTCAGAGTTTGGTAATACTGATAAAAATATTGTGACCTCTAGTGACCATTAACATGGACAACTTAAGTGGAAGTACTGTCCAGCAACACACTGAAGCTCCCTGAAAGGAATGTGGCACCCTTACTCAGTGCGACAAGGACAGCGAATGTGTGACAGAACGCATTCTACACAAGAAGCAGAACCGTTAAAAAACATGCATCCTATTCACTCAGTACTCTAAAACCGAGAAGATTCATTCACAATAGTAGAAGCCCTCAGAATGTTTTTGAATGGTCTATAACTGAACGGGCATGGGGTGTCAAACCTGTATGGGGGAGGGTGTAGGAACTTTTTCCAATCCCCCTGCATCTCATCCCGTGGAGACTTTCTCTCCAGTGGCGAACTGTACCTGAGGATGTAAACAAGAGTTTACAAAACTGTTTCTTAAAATATTCATCAATTTCCTTAAAGATAAATGAAGTTTTGTTACAAACAGTTATATTTTGTGCAGTAATTGCTTCACTATTGCTAGCTTCTACATTCTTACATACTACTTCCTTTCCACATCTAATTCCAGTACACGGTGTTACACCAAGTCACATTTTCCTGCATATTCACGCATGGTTTCAAGATGTTTTGTACCAATAAGGTATTTATCCTAAACCAATATTTTACAATTAATGCTATTACTACTCCTAGTTGTTTGTGCAGCCCCACTAGGTCATCACAAAATTATACAATGCACATAATAAATTTCCAACTCAAACTCAGATTTTAAAGCACATTCACCTGTCTGACAATAATATTGTCAAGCAATTATTACATTCCTGTGGCAAAATAATTCAGCTGAGATTAAAAAATAGTTTTTGGAGTAGGCTATCTTGGAAAGATATCTGACGAGGAATCTTGATCCAACTTGAAATTGCAGCAAGGAGAAGTTCAGGCTAAATGGGATTTGCAAACACTACTCACTCTTCTCACGCTACAGAACATCTGGAGCCACTAGGAGAGGATTCTGGTAATATTTAAACTGTTTTTTGTCCTAAAGACTAAACAATATGATAAAGATCAGGTGATCAAAACAGCTGTTTGCTCTTTTACTTCTGTGCATCTTGTACGCACGCATGCACGCGCACACAAATATAAACTAAGAGAATGATGACAGTAATGGTAGTAATCATCATCACAGCAGCAATTTTATGAGTTGGCCGTAGTTATTCTTGCTTATGAAGCAAAAAGTATACTTCTTAATCTCAAATGCACATGCAGAACTACTCCAATAAATAGAAGCTTTTGTCATTCTTACGAATCTTAAAGTTTTAGGATATTTAAGGATGGAGGAAAGGTTCAGGAATGGATTCACCTTTCATACTGTCACAACTACACATTCATATACACCCAATTTAAAACCAGATAGGCAGCAACCTTCACTCCCAAACAATACAATTTTGTCTAATATAATCTGTAAGATCTACAAATCAGGCTGATGATTAGGGCATTCCACTGATATTTATTGATCATTTATAGCTCTAAATATAAAAACCAATTCATTCTATTTAATTTACAAGATCATTTCTTTAACAGTGAATGAACTATATTCTCGACGGTCAATTTCCTTCTAGTTTTAGACTGGATGGAGTACCATGTATCACACTTTAATCTACAGTATGATGAAGATCACAAACAAAACCATATTTCAAGATAAAGAAGCAACAGAATTTCACTAAGACTATCACTTACATTGGCATTAGAAAAAGAAGATTTAAAAACATATGCACAAATTTAACAATTTTAAGGTCAAATTATGCTTCCCCTCTTCTTTTTCCAATTACCCTTCTTTATGGATTTTCAAGTGGACACCTGAAGCAACAGAATTTACTAAGACAATCATTTAAACTGATACAAAAAACACATTCATAAATACAAATTAAGCTTTTATTCATTCTTCTTTCCAAAATTATCCTACTTGTATGTGGGCACTCAACTTTCGGTGCCCATTAAGAATAAAAGAAAATATCCATAATGGGTGATATGAGAGTGAACAGGGAATGATGTGAAATTAATGAAAGGAAAGGTGTTTATAGAGCAGTAGCTGAAACAAATGTCAGGGCAAAAAGAGGAAACCCGTCCAGACACAGCTTTATTCTTTGTCCACCACAAGTCACACCGCAATTCCCTGGCGCCAAAACCAGGCTGCCTGTTAACATGTGACTTGGTTACTGTCTACCAAAATTTCTCTTATACCTGTACCTCTGGTGCATCTACTTAATAACAACCATTCCATGGTTGTTATATATTTCCTGCAATAGCAGCTACTAGTACATGATGCCACACACTGTGAGGACCATTCAGTGAAATCCTGCTTGCTAGTTAACTGCACATTTCAAGAATGCTCAAACCACTTTGGAATTGAGAGAGAAACTTCCTTTCTCTATTATTGAAGTAGCAGATCAAAATGAGTTTATAGAACATGAGCAGAGGTGTTGCTCACCACTTGAGAAGCTCTGGAACCTTAAGGGGCATGCCACAACCACCCCACCAGGATCCATATAGCTTGTTGTGAAGTCTTAATGAAAACGTGCCACAGATGATAGGTTCCTTAAGAGCCACTAACTTAAACAAGACCACAAGCTTTGTGTAAGGGATGAATAAACATTTCTCCCTACCGATCCAATTTATTTGGTAGATAATGATTATCCAGGCTTGTAGGCTGTGGTCTAGTGGAAAATATTCTTCCAGACGTTTCATTCGAAACTGTATCGAACAGTTGTACTCTCAGCTGAGACTGATATCAGTATCAGTACCAGACTGTACCAGTCAAAGCCAAGTACGTGAGTGTTATGGCCAGGCCACTGAGGATATTTGACACAGTTTCGAATGAAACGTCTGGAAGAAGATTTCCCACTGGACCACAGCCTACAAGCTCGCATAATCATTATCTACCAAATGACTCTGGCCGTGAAAGCCTACGCACTACAAAGATCCAAGTTACGTAGCCATATGTATTCATATGGTAATCGTGTAACTTTAAAATAAAATTTCTGTGCACACAGTGCATTAAGGTTAAAATATAACTACCAGACTCATTTGCTAATAGTGGAGTAGCTGTCACGTTCATTTGTTTAATTTAAACTTTAACAATTACTGGGAAAAATTACTAGTAACCGCAGCTAATTAAATACCACCACGTAACTTGAAATTTACCTCAGCAGACGTAACATGTTATTAGTCTATTTTCACATGTTGATTCTGAAAGTGACGGTTAAAATAGAACTTCACATCACAATGACTATATATTTTAGATATACATAACCGAAAATTACTTCACATACCAGGTGGTAACAGCTTATCCTAGATTGCCCACTCTTGTCCAACGTGAGTACTTATGGAGGTGCTTACAAAATGTTAAGATAAAAACATGCTGTACAGTTTAACAATAAAAAAAAATCCTGAATTTCAAACAGAAAATTCTGAAAGTGAAGGACATTTTGTAGAGCAAGTGGAATTGAATGATTTGGCACACAACTTAAATATTTCTAAAGAAGAATCTGAATTTCTTGGTTCCAGGATTTAACAATGGTATTTACTTGCACCTGGTACAAAAATTATAGTTTTGAAATAGACATCCGAATTTGAAAAACATGTTCAATGAAAGAGAATATGTTTCTGTATAGACATCAATGACCCCTTCGGCTGCTGTGGTGCGAGCGCAGTAGACTTTTGTCACTCGTGGTACCTCTGACATTACTAGAGGAACCTCGGGCCGAACATTTGAGCCCCTCCCTGAATGGGAGTTGTTCGGATTGAGTTGTACTCGAGGGGGCAGTGTGCTCCCGTTACCCATGGGAGATCGGGTACCTCCAGCCAGGTTTCGGCCGCCCGGAGGGTACAGACGGTTGCCTAAAAAGACCCAGGTACTAGCCTAAGGAGCTAGTACAAGCTGTGCTAGATCACCAGGCGGCCCCACAGAGGTTATTCGGTAGTCTTCCCTGCAGGGTTCACGCGCGTAAGTGGCGTATCCATTTCCACCCGTCTTGAGGTCGATAGGGGGGGGGGTTTAGGCCCCAAGGAAAGAACCCCATAGTTTTGCATCGCTCCCGGGCTGATAGATGCCAGAGTCTTCGGACTTTCGGGTAGACCTCGCTGCAACTATAGTAATAATGACTCACTTCGTCAAATCAGTGGCTGTCGAAGTGTGTTTCTCACAGCCACCTGCTTTCTACTATGTCAGTCAGCCAGTGGCCTGGCCTTGAACATGTGTTACTTTCTCACAGCAGACTGCACAAATGTGATTTGGCAATACCTTAGTATGTTTTATCAATACAATAATGTTGGAAATTGAAGAAACCTTGGGCCATTAGGCCCCATTTGCAATTAACACAAATGCTAACTTAAATTGCACTAATAGGGTTGGGTTGAGTTGAGTTTGCAAGGAGGGAAACCTAAAAAAAAAAAAAAAAAAAAAAAAAAAAAAAAAAAAAAAAAAAAAAAAAAAACCAGCACTGCGACCTTATGGAGATCTATTATGCATCCCAAACTTTATTGCTATCAACTAAGTAATTCGCTATTCATAATCAGTAATATGGTAACACTGTTCACACTTAGTAATATGCTTAGGCTACCTGATATAAAGTTATCTATAAGCAATTGAACGTAATGCTCCAAAAGATGTTTTCATACTGTAGATTTAAAACACAAATGGATTTTAGCTCTTTTTGCACATAAAGCTTGCATTTTCTCCTTTAAGTATTTAGTCATTTGAAAGAAAATTAAAGGCCAGACAAAGATTATTAGGTTCATCACTCTACCATGAATGTCATATTTTATATTGTACATGAGGTTGAAATCAAATTAACAAATTAATTATACTTGCACTGCATTTATTTTTCTAATCTCACCAGAGTGACCTCAATGTGGGCCTCAAGCACTTGCATGGTTCTATGTGAATGCTTCCAGTAGTATGGCTGCTAAGTCCTCAATTTACAGTTTATTTTTAATTAGAATGCTACTTATATGAGGAAAATCTGTAATCAAATGATATTTCTGTGTAATGCAATCAAACACTGAGTTTTGATAGAAATATTAATAGGAAACATTGGTCAAATGGCAAATCTTACTATAACATGGATATTTATGTAACGCTAAACTTTTATCTAAGTTTATCATCAGTAAAAGCTCTTTAGTTCACGTTGTTTTAGGCAAAGATCTTTTCATACGCTGCTCAAGGCATTTTTTTGGTCAGTGTGCGATTCTTGTAAATAATACTGAAACTCTTGAGTGTGCTGATGGTATTAACCAAATGGACTGAATTCTGATGTATTGATTGCTATATACTGGGTGCTTACAACATTTACAACGTAGTTACCATTTAACAGCCCTGCGCTGCGACATAATGGGCCAGGGAGCTGTGCTTTGGTTACCTGCAACAGAAGTCCCTGGGTTCAGATTATATCTGAACAGAGTAAACGTAAACTGGACTTGCCGTGTATGTGCGATAAGCTGAGGTAAACATCTGTGTTGCAAATATTTTCTGCTATGCCTTCTCACTTTGCCATGTAATATGTATATAGGAAGAACACATTAGTCTAACACATCAAAATATGCAAGCTCGTACACACACACACACACACACACACACACACACACACACACACACACACACACACACACACACACACACACACACACACACACACACACACACACACACACACACACAACACACACACACACACACTTCCTGCCTTCATGATGTAACCTATTAGCAGTGTTAAATGATGAAAAGCTACACATTACTGTCCACTTTATGTTCTTGAAATATTTTGTAAGAATAAACATATGTAATATACATTTTTGATGCTTGTTTAACATTATTTGAACTTAACAAACATGTTATATGTGTTTGGAGGAATTTAGTAGCAGTGACGTCAGCCGCCAGAGAGAGAGCAGACAACAACAGATGCCAGTTGGAAAGAGATCATAAATGGAGGCGAATGCCTTTGAAACCAGTCTCTCATAAATGTAAACAAGTGACGAGTATTAATAAACCAACTACAAATAGCTTTTGAGATTAACAATCATGTACTTAGCTGAGCTGCAAACGATTATTTATGGAGGAATTGTGACAATAACACTGCAGTTAATTGAATGATTCATGACAGATGACCACGATTGGTCAGAGTAGAACCGTGTGAAGCACTTCACAATGAATGAGTCAAATGACTAATTACTTTGAAAGAACCAGATCAGTTTGCAAACTTCATTGCACTCTTTTATTTGTTCCACAGACAAAAACTTCTCCCTGCATTATTTTGTACTCCCTCCATCCCATAATAATTGCCCAGTCCTCCGAAATAGCATTCCAGATATTACTGACAAGGGAATGTTTTGGATTTACATGTGTGCAGAGTTGCGCAGTAGTTCAGTGAACATGACTGAAGATTACTCACGCAACCTTATCACGATGATCAACAAACACCATGAAGAGCAACACCACCAGAGGGCATTGATTTTCGTAACAACAGCGTGGTGCTGTATGCAGATAGGTGATGCAAACCATGCTAGAAATCGTTAGTTGAGTACAACCCTACAGTGAGTACATCCGTAAATAGGAGTAACAATAGGTAATGACAAAACTTAACTGTATTGGAACACCACAGTGATGCGAAACAATTATTAAATTATAGATGAGTGCTGCCATCCATTGATTTTGTGATTAATTTAAATGTGGGGTTGTCTTCTGGTGAAATCACACCAGAATAAAATAAAGCATTAAAATTGTGTGAATCATTATCTTGTTTCATTTGCACCCCAAATATTCCTTAACACCAGTCACAGCATGTGGATCAGACAATTACCCTGGGACAAAATATATAGGCCTTCTGGTCAATTAATAAGGCAAATGTATAACAGACGATTAATATGGAATAAATGAAATACGAGCACTCGACAATTATTACAGGACGAAGGGAATTTATTTTTTGTGTTTTGATTTTCCTGTTTTCCGCAGAAACAGTCTTTTGATTCCAGAACAGGGAATAAAAATATTGGCTATCATTATGAAATGAATGCAGCTTGCTGGACAATGGTTTATTAAATGTTTACATTTTTACAAGAGAAGTCTATCTATCAAGGATAATGCAAGCTACCATTCTAAATTCTACATACCACCCTCTATTAATTCCAAAATGCAAATTAGTGTCGCAGCAACGAGCATAAAAAGATGGATAGTGTCTCATGGAGATAAAAAGCTTGCAAAAGCAGATGAACATAGCGCTGTATATAAAGGTCTGCCGAAAAAAACGAGATAAATGGGAATTTCTGGTGACATGGTTCGGTTTCTTTATTGTTGTGGAACAGTCTGGAATTATCAGATGAGGTATTTAAGGGTACAACAACTCGCCAAGAGTCAGATGTGAGTTGTAAAGGAGAGTGGAAACAGTCGTGAACAGATGTAACGAGAGCTGATGCAAACAGGTGTAATCAGGACGCTGTTGTGGTAATTGACCTTGGTAGATTGTGATGGTGTATGTGATGTAATACTGCTACTGTGAGTATTTCTACACAAATAAAGAATGATTTGAATTTCTGCAAATTGGACTTTTAGTTCTACGAACTGACGTCACATAATTTACAACTGGCTGGCACATAATAAAATAACATTCCACCTTTATTATTTTAGTTAATTGATGGAAATTAATCATTTCTCCACACTAGCCGTATATGGGCTAAGATATTTGATGGATAGAGTCAACATGAAAAATTCAAATCCATGGCCGGAATTTGAACCACGGATCTCCTGGTTTCCGTCCAGTCGCTCTTAACCTTTGAGCTACCATGGGCAACGTGCCGTCCTGACATTAAATTCTCCAGTTGACTCGTATATTTCCCTGGTAGACCACTAGGGGCTCTCGCATCCGAGATACACCGTTTGTGGCGACTTACTATTTTAAGTACTGAAGTCCCAGGCTTCATTATTTAACTTTTATTATTTTAGTTAATTGATTGAAATTAATCATTTCTCCACACTAGCCGTATATAGGCTAAGATATTTGATGGATAGAGTCAACATGAAAATTTCAATGCCATGGCCGGGATTTGAACCACGGATCTCCTGGTTTCCGTCCAGTTAATAAAAAAATAACTCCGGCCGTGAAAGCCTACGCACTACTTACATAGCCATATGTATTCATATGGTCACCATGTAACATTAAAATAAAATTTCTGTGCACACAGTGTATAAAAGTAAAAATATAACATCCAGGCTCATTTGCTAATAGTGGAGTAGCTGTCACGTTCATTTGTTTAATTTAAACTTTAACAATTACTGGCAAAACTTACTAGTAACCTCAGCTAATTAAATACCACCACCTTACTTGAAATTTACCTCAGCAAAGGTAACGTGTTATTAGTCCATTTTCACATGTTGATTCTGAAAGTGACGGTTAAGATAGCACTTCACATCACAATGACTGCATATTTTAGATATACTTAACCGAAAATGACTTCACATACCAGGTGGTTACAGCTTATCCTAGATTGCCCACTCTTGTCCAACGTGAGTACTTATGCAGGTGCTTACAAAATGTTAAGATAAAAACATGCTGTACAGTTTAACAATAAAAAAATCCGGGATTTCAACCAGAAAATTCTGAAAGTCAAAAACATTTTGTAGAGCAAGTGGAATTGAATGATTTGGCACACAACTTAAATATTTCTGAAGAAGAATCTAAATTTCTAGGTTCCAGGCTTTAACAATGGTAATTACTTGCACCTGGTACAAAAATTATAGCTTTGAAATAGAAAGAGAATATGTTTGTATAGACATCAATGGTTTAATGAGTGAACGAGAAACTGAGCATAAACTAAATGACTGGCAATTGTTTATAGATTCATCAAAGTTCAGCTTAAAGGCTGTTACTTCATAATGGTAACAAACTCCGTTCCGGTTTTCCATTTTGTATGTCCTACAGAAAGTTATGAAAGTATGGCCAAAATTGTACATTTTAAAATAGATGAACTGGTGACCTTAAAGTAACTAATTTGGGTGAGTCAACAAACAGCCGAGGATGAGATCTAATGATCGTGAAAACGTTTCAATTATACAAGTGAAGTTTGAGTGTAAACATAGTGACTCATAAATCAAACACAAAAACAAACTTGTTGCTTAAACTACATGGAGATTCACAAATTCTTGTTTTTTGTGTTTCTGGGAGAGCCATGATATGCAAAACATTATGTGGTCCAACAGTGCGGCAAGTGGCAGAAATATGTCCCAAGGGAGACTAATGTAAGACAAACATCATTGCTTCACCTGATAAGATTGTTTTCCCTACCTTATAATAAAACTTGGGCTGATGACTGTTATTAAGGCACTGAACAGGGATGGTAGTGGATTTGCACATTTACAGGGCAAGTTTCCAGTTAACTTACGCAAAATTGAAAGAAGGAATATCTGTTGGATTAGCAACTTGGCAATTATTTACATTAGTTGTGTATGGCTTTCTTGGAAACACAAAGGAAAAGAACTATAAAACTTTGGTCTCAAATATTTTAAAATGCTACAAAGACATGGGATGTAGAATGCCTTTGAAAATTCATTACGTCATTCTGTATGAAGCTGTGGATTATAAACTACCAGAAAAGTCCTTAAAAGAATTGTGCTAAGTTTCAATGATCTAAGGTCAATCACCAACAATGTGTAGTTTCTGATTACAGTAAATCTAAAATGAAAAAAAAGAAAAGCTCATGAAAACACAATGTATGCTGAAATCTAGAATGATAAATAAAGAACAAGGTTAATGTTCAGCAAGATATGTGAGAGTAACTCTATAAGCTGTGAACCAGAATGTAATAGAGGTGCTCATTGCTATCTGTGCATATCAAGAGAGGTTTTGATGCAATCATTTCTGTGACTATTGTAAAAAAAAAAGTTCCTCTTCTCCTCTTCTTACAAACTAATGAAACAAGTTGCTGAAACTGGCCACATTGTTTGACTGTTCATCACTTGTTCATTTTGAGCAATGTTGGCTGTATCCACACAGACATTTTGTTTCCAATTTTGCCAGACAGACTGCTTTGTCCTACGTAATCATTCGTTTTTAAATTTACTGCAATGCTAAAAATTCCAGAGTTAGCTCAGATAAAAGGGGGGATCCACAAACCTTCACACCAAGTTTCAAGTATTATCAAATTATTGGCAGTATCTTGTTGGAGAAAGAACAAAAAAGGTCCCTTAATTGTATATAATGAAAATGGGGGATAGACAAAATCATATTCACATAAGAGTCAAACTGAAAAGTTCAATGTCATTATCTATCCAAAACCTTAGCCTATACACAGCTTGTGTGGAAGAACAATTTTTCCATCCATTAAACTATATTCACATATGTGGACACAAATGTGACCAAGTTGAAGAGCACATGCCATATATTTTAGCAGTACTTTGTACACAGCCACAATATCTATTTTATGTCCAGCTTTATAGGTGTATTATGCAAACAATTCCTTTCCAAGTTTTTTTTTTTTTTAATATATGATTCATAAGGCTTCTTAGATATATCGCTATCAATGTAATAAATATGGTTTGTTGTACAACTTGGAATTATTATATGTTATGTTTCTGCAAATGTTTTTCTTTTAATTTGAGCTAAATACTACAATTATCATGAATGGAAATCAGATCAAAACAAAATGAAAATAAATTTAGCGTTGCAGTCTGAAATTTCACTACTAACGGAATACTTAGCAAGCTCCAGATGCAAGATAGAAAACTTGTTCCGATTCATACCAGTTCCTAGACGTCATATTGCTACACAAATATAAATTTTTGTAACAAAACACTTCACTTATCTTAAGAAAATGGTGTTAAGTCTTCTTTCTAACGACACTTTAAAATTACTGCATTTAAAAGATAAAATTCGCATTAGAAACTGATATTAAGGGATTTCCTCATTTTCTAGATTTGAAGATAAGAAATAATAACAAATTAGGTTTTGTTATTTATAGGAAGTCTACTCATATTGATAATTACATAAATAAAAGTTTTAACCCTTTTTACGTACATTTGCTGTTTTAATAGTTTGATTTATAGATAAATAAATATACCCTGAATAAAGAGGAATTTAATAAAGAATATAATCATATTATTAGTACTGCTTTAATTAATGGTTTGAATAAAGACTTTATAGAAAAGAAGATTGAAAAATTTAAATATCAAAAAACAATGATATTTCTACCCTATAGAAATAAAACACGATTATAATTTTAAAAAATTGCTTACCATCCTTGGGTTAATAAACATTTTAAAAAAAAATTTAATGTTGGTATAACTTTAGTTCCTCAAAATAAATCTAGTATTAAAAATTTACTACATTTTTCTAAAAAAGATAAAATTCCTAATAATAAAAAATCTGGTATTTCAATTTAATTGTTTAGATTGTGATCAGGTTTCTATTGGAAAGACAAAATGTAATTTGGAAACCAGAATGAAAGAACATTTTCTTAACATTAAGTATAAACAGACCGATAAATCAGCCATAGGAGAGAATTTTTGGTCATTTAACCATGAAATAAATACAGATGTTAGATTCATAGAACAATTAAATGGTCCGATAGGTTTTACGGTTTGGGAAAAAATATTTTAAAACATAAACATAATTGTAATAGCAAGTCAGCTTTCATCCAGGTCTGCAACAAGTGCCTTGGAGTTTCAGGGTTTCCACAGTTCATTTTGAGCGCAGTTACTAATCGCTTGCCTTACTGGTCTGTATGATATTCCTAGCACAGACTCTGGTTGCATAAATGGGATTTTACTATTTTTTTTTCTTTCTTTTACTGCTTCATTGTCCGGAATGCTCACATATCCTGGCACCAAACTCAGTTGAACTGTGTTGTATTCAGCCAGTGACAAATGGGATTCCCAGCTTTCTGAGACCAGCCTTGATTTCCTTGTTGATATCTCAAGAGCTTTATGAGCTACTTGGCTGTCTGTGAGATATCTATTACCCCATAATTCTGCATGTTTACTTTTTCTCTACTGTACAAGTTACACAGGGCAATTAACTTTAAAAAGTTGCTATAGCTCTGTAGCTGCAAATTGAGAAAATGAAACTAGAAGAAATCCCAGTTTGTCCTAAATGTTTAAAATTCATTGTGCTTTGACTTTTGCAGCAAAAGCATCATTTGTACTCTTGTGTAAACTGTTGTGACATTCCCCCACTTCTGAAGTAAAGATACACAATAGCATTAACCGATCCAGTTGCACAGAAAAATGGAGTCCTGCTGCAAGTGTGGTGTGAATGCCAAGTTGTGATGGCATTTCTTGCTCTCCCACCACCCTCATCACCTCTTGATTCTCCTTTCTTGACCAATGTTTTACATAAGCTGTAGTTTATTTATATGGACCAACAAGAAACAAATTTTTTCAGCATACAGTAAACCAAAGTGACAGTCTGATCTTGGGTCACTGTGAATCAATGTTAAATACACGAATCACTCGTAATAATTAAAACGGCAATCAACTGTGTTTCCAGCTGATTCTGAAGAACTAGATGACACCACAGCATATTACGCCTACATGTTCACAGCTTATTGTGTCAAACAGGCGGACTTCATATTTGAGAAAGGCATAAGCAAATGAGCAACAAGGAATACCTTAGAAATTAACTCAAATAACAGATAGAGTCAGCATGAAAAATTCAATGCCTTAGCCGGGATTTGAGACACGGATCTCCTGGTTTCCATCCAGTCACTCTAACTAATTGAGCTACCATGGCCAACGTGCCGTCCTGACATTAAATTCTCCATTTGACTTGTATATTTCCCCAGTAAACCACTAGGGGCTCTTACATCCGAGATACACTGTTTGTGGCGACTTACTATCTTTAGTGCTTGAGTCCCAGGCTTAATCATTTAACACTTATTAGTTTAGTTAATTGATGGAAATTAATCATTTCTCCACACTAGCCATTTATAGGTTAAATGGTTTTTGATGGATAGAGTCAACATGAAAAATTCAATGAAAATGGCCAGGATTTGAACCAAGGATCTCCTGGTTTCCGTCCAGTCGCTCTAACCCATTGAGCTGCCATGGCCAACATGCCGTCCTGACATTAAATTCTCCATTTGACTTGTATATTTCCCCGGTAAACCACTAGGGGCTCTCGCATCTGAGATAAACCGTTTGTGGCAACTTACTATCGTAAGTACTTGAGTCCCAGGCTTCATAATTTAACTCTTATTATTTTAGTTAATTGATGGAGGAATGATTAATTTCCATCAATTAGCTAAAATAACTCAAATAAGTTTGAGGTTTTGTAAGTGCCGGGCTTTACCTCCTTACCAAAAGGACTGTTAATTCCATATTTTTACATTGTATTTTGCTACACAATATATGAAATGTATATTGGTGAGTCCCCACTATTAAAGCTACCATTCTAAACTCTACATACCTCCCTCTATTAGTTCCAAAACACAAATTAGTGTCACAGCAACTAGCATAAAACGACGGATAGTGTTTCATGGAGATAAAGAGCTTGCATAAGCAGATGAACATAGCGCTGTATATAAAGGTCTGCCGAAAAAAACGAGATAAATGGGAATTTCTGGTGACATGGTTCGGTTTCTTTATTGTTGTGGAACAGTCTGGAATTATCAGATGAGGTATTTAAGGGTACGACAACTCGCCAAGAGTCAGATGTGAGTTGTAAAGGAGAGTGGAAACAGTCATGAACAGATGTTGTAACGAGAGCTGATGCAAACAAGTGTAATCAGAATGCTGTTGTGGTAATCGACCTTGGTAGATTGTGATGGTGTATGTGATGTAATACTGCTACTGTGAGTATTTCTACGCAAATAATGTACGATTTGAATTTCTGCAATACAAAAAGCAAGGAGTAATTTACCAATTAGATCAAATTGCTTTAGACAATTTATAAATTAACCTCATCATTTCCAGTACAATCGTACAGAACTAATTTGGACTAAGGTAGAGCAGGAATTTCCTAAAGAACACACCACTTTTCTTCTTACAGATGTTAAAGGTTTATGCATTTTCTACCTGATAAGAGTTACAAAACAAGACCAGGCTGAATGTGTTGCCCATTGTGAAAAACTACAAGACAATTTTCATAAGAAACTGGCTAGTGATAACCAAGTTATAAATCTGCAGCAAACATTCAGAATTAAGTGAGGATGAAGAACATAGGATGAGAGCTAGCAACTCCTCAACAATAAGTTGCTTTCAGAAATTAAGGAACATTACTTCCAGTAAATAAACATTTACATATTATATGTTACAGTAAAATGTTATGCTATTGTGACTTTTTGGGTTCGTAGAATTAAAAGTCCAGGTTACAAATGCCAAAAATTGCTCTTTATTTCCATAGAAACACAGTGTCAATCTTTACAGTCGCTGAATTACATCACATACACAATACAACTTGCAAGGTCAATAACCACAACACAGCTGTTCATGCATGCGAGTTCAATTAACAACTGTCTGCTCTGGCGGGCGGTGGCTCCCTTTTTATAGATTACTCACTATCCGGAATTTTCTCAATCAAGATGGCACTAGAAAAAAACAGACTCTCGAGAAATCCATCTCCTTCCCCCAACATTTCGGTGAGCTTTATCTCTGCACTGTACGTCTCTTTGAATGCCATGCCAAGTCATCGCAAGAATGCATTCGCAACACTATGTAGAATAATCCGGTGCCACGTAAGTTTACGTTCTGAAAATTAGTAACACTACAAACATTACTTTCTTATTCTGCTTTCTGGTGCAGCACTTTGCAGCAGTGTAGCCACTGTGGGAACACATTGGTTCAGCTCAGCAGACTTCTAAAAGCACATGCCATTTAGTAAGAAATAAATTGTCACATTGACCAATTGTGAATAATTACAATGCTCAGCAGCTTCAATGTGAGCGACACAAAGAACATCTTCTGAGCCTGGTGACAAACCGCTTACTGTATAGGATTACAGGACCTATTTCTTAAATTGGTTCCTTAACTGGAACAAACTGTATTCCTTAACAGGCCTCCAAAAGGGCAAAAATCCCACATCTGTACAGGAAATGGAACACTTTGTGGATTAAACAGGCTATGGATACCCAAATTTCCTCCCTGCACATTTCTAATGCAATGACACTACTCATCACTCGACAAATTTGTAAATTGATGCAAGAATTCAACAAGAAAGAGAACTGCTTTTGATATTTAAGGTGTTATTGATACATGCAAGTATAGCAGTGAACAGACACACTTGCTGACTGGTTCATGTACACATTATTATGATGATTCAGTCCCTTCCATTTCTTTCAGGCTATCACACATTCTTTGCAGCTCTAGATAACTTTCTAAATAGTTTGACCTTGCCACCTGCAAATATGACTCTGAATGGAGAAACATTCTTGGTTTGCCCTTGCCACATCAAAAGGAACATTCACACTGCAATCCAATGTATATAGAGCATACCACACCAATTCAATTACAGAAGGTGCAACTGGTGATTGGCTCAGGTTGAAAACATTTAAATTTGAATAGTGTCTCAAGCATGTCCATGGCAAGCAAGGCGTATCGTAAGACGAGGTAGCATGCACATGTATTTTTAAGTATTACACAAACAGGCGCTCTTTTTTTGTTGATCTTGGCAAACTCAAAACTTTCCAAAACAACAGATTCAGAAGTAAAATCTGCACACAGAAGCACCAACTGTTTCAATGCTTTTGTATTGAAGTAACAAGGGAAGTTACTCACACACCAGAGCACTACAGGTACCAAATCTGTAATATAACTCATTAAACATACACAATAAATGAAATTATTTCCCACAAATCCCATATAAAACAAAATATTACATGCTGCCCTTTCATATTTTAATAGCAGCATCAAGTACAGTACTATATGCGCACGATAACTTGAGCATTCGTGCTACGTCCTCATTGTTTCATCTAACTCCGTAAACACAGATGACAACTTTGAAACATGAAATTTCTATTCACTCTGACATCTAGTGCCTAATATGCTAAGCTTTCACATGTACGCAATATTTTTTTTTTTGAGCAATTTCGAGTTTAATTAGCTGATCAGTTTACAACATATGTTGTGGATGTTATGGCTCTCGAAAGGGGATACACTATGATTTGTCTACCTCCGTATAACTGTGATCTGAATGCAATTGAGCTGGCGCGGGCAAATATAAGGAATATTTTCAGAAGACGCAACATTACTGGTGATA
>JAUKNK010000017.1:42500-50000 GCA_030765055.1 Mantis religiosa
GTAAAGGAGCACATTCCTTTCAGGGACCTTCTTTACATTGCTTGACAGTTACTAACGAGCCTATACTGATCACCCCACAAGCTAACAGGTTGTCTCTCCCTTCCCGCCCCTCCTGCGCTACAGAGCATTCGCTGGTGTACTGTTTACCCAATACCTGTTTTAGCGTATCGTGAAGACCACTGGTCTAGACAACCTTCATAAAAACACTGAAAATGATCTTATGCAATAATGTGAACATTCTAAGGTCAGTATGATGACAAATCTTGTGGAAGACATGTGAAACACACAACTGTACCATAGGAAATAGATTTATACAGCACCCTGCTGAAGTATTTGGTTTGGCTTAGGTTTTTTTTTTGACCACCCTGTATTTGATTTGTGATATCACAGTAGACTGTTGATGTAATTATAACCATATAACACAGCTTGTTTGTCTGTTGCTTCAATATCAATTAGGAATCAGCTAAAAAGTTCCTTTTCTACAAGCATTTTTATGTCTGCACCTGAGAAGGAAAGGGTAAAGGAATAAACTAAGGAAAATTTAAGTACAAAAAGATATGTCCAAACAAATTTCTTTTAAAATGGTGTAAAGGATACTAAGATTCATATTTACACCATTTAGCGTCTTAAGGGAATTATGCCGAAAGAGCTTTATTATAAAAAACATTTTTTTTAATATTTTGGAAAAATGTAAAAGCACCTATAATTAAACATATCTAAACCGATATCCTTCAATCCTGCATGACTCTGGTTTAGTCCTTCCTGTCGCAACATAGTGGCCAGGCATTCATGCAAATGATCCAGTGAATCCATTCCTGAGTTAACCTGCTTCCCACGTCTCACATCCCCTTCAAGTATCCCATGTAAGGTGATCCAAATGGAGTGAAATTCCTTTATGAAAGCTGCTTTCCTAAGAGGTGCAGGAATCCAATGGGAAATGCTGCTCAGAATCCTGTTATTGTCAATCCACTTCCAAAAATGTAACTTAAAAACCTGTAATCCATGTTGCATATTTCCTTGTTCATGAACACAAAAAAGTTTAATTTCTTCCAAGATCATGATATTTAAAGTCATAACAATTAAAAAAATAAAAAACTGGAAGAAATGAAACTTCAGAATCCTAGCTACAATTCCCTTGTGAATCCAAGTGTACAATTCCTGACGTGAAGTCATGCCAATTCCGATTCAAAATAAATCCAGATTCCTTTTTTTTCTGATCCAACGAAGAAATCCAATACAACATCCGAAAATTGAAAGAGCAAATTGTCAACTTTTGGTCCGAATTGTGAGTAATCCAAAGGAGGAAAGTCTTTGATCTAAAAGAATCCAAGGACAATCCAATCACATGCAAAAAATGGCTTTCTTTCAAAGTGTTCCACTGATCTCCTCTTAATTCCTAGTGAATCCATACTTAAGATATCAGACTCAATCTTTAATGGAATTAATCCAAACGTTGCCACATCCGTTACAATTGCTATCCATATGGATGTAAAAAAGGAGAAGAAACAAACAAATATTAGAACAGATGCGGAAATATATGCACAGGCATAACGTACAAATGTATAATATAACCATGATCTAAAATTAATGGCTTTAAATGCCATACACTTAACAGTTAAGGGAGGAAGAAATTAACTATTGTTCATAATGACTGCAAATTTTACAGATGATGAGGATGTGCACATACATTTACACACAAAATCTAAAATTTATGGCTTTTAGACTGCCTGAAAAAAAAAATTTCTTTTCTAAGAATTTCACAAGTCTATTTTTCTACAGTTCTGTGAGCAGTTTGTAACATTAAACATAGGATTTCATTTGCAATTATTTAAACAGACACCACTTGTTATTTTTAACTGCTAGATTCTGTGAAGTATAGTCTCATTTTAATTCATTAAAACCAAAAGGCAAATGCAAACCAAATATGGACATCTTACACCATTTTATTTTTTATCCACAGCAGATGACTGAAGTGGCCTGGCTGGAATTCTGAGCAGTAATTCCCGTGCATCTTGGTTGTTTCAATTGTAGGATCGTGACCTTGACCTGGATCGTGATCTGGAAAAGCTTCTGCGAACAGGTGAATATGTTGGGGAACCATGCCGACGTGGAGAATAGCTTCGACTGCATGATCTTCCACCTCCTCCACTTCCTTGTCCACCACTACTGCCTCCTCCATAGTCCTCCTTTACACGAATGAAGGACACCTCACCCTTCAAGAGAATTTATTTTAAACATACAATATGTATAATCTGCTTTAAACCATTTCATGTAAAGTTAGTCCACAACAAGCCGAGAAAAGAAATCAAAATAGAACAGCAAGCAAACAGTTTACAGCATTTTGGCTTACAATAATCGTGGTAACAGGAATCAACACAATAATGTGGAAAGTCAATTTAGAGCATTTGGATTTCATTTGCCTGTAACTGACCAATATTTTAGAGGGTACAGTGTGGGTGAGAGCGTCTGTATGGAGACTGAAGGAGATATAAGGTTTTCCACAAAAACAGTAGCCAGTATGTAGCAGAAAATGTATAGAGCACCTAACAGCTAAGTTTGAAGAGACAGTTATAAAAAAAACTGTATATATGAGAAATGACTCAAAATGAATAGAAGCATTAATTAAATTTTTTTTTAGTAAAGACTATATGAAAGCTAGGGAGTTTAAGATTAAAAAGAAATGGAAATAGTCAGTAAAAGGAGAAGTATACAAGATATCATTTTAAGGAACAATTATGTAGCTATTAGAAGTTGAACAAGGGTCAGCTGAATGAAAACCAGAAAACTGCCAAAGAAAATCTAAAACTGCTCATATTATGATTAGACCCAGTAAGCATGTGCATGGATTCTCGTGCCATCAATTGGCATTGTTTCTGTGACCCCATGTGACTAGACAACATGATATGGGAGTGTCCAATATAATGGCCCCTTTGTTGGAGTGCCCCAAGCAGAGCAGCGCAGAGTGATCACTTCCCACACAGTGAATGCACGAAACCAATAGAAATTCATTGTTACGTTTGGCACATACAGGGCTATTCAGCAGTGGCACAAGTTTGATCAGGCCAGGCACATCATGTTGTCCCATTTAAGGTGATTGCAGCAGCGAACATGATCCGCAGAATAGATGAGTCTCAATTGCAGTGCAATTACAGGTTAGTCATGGTTTTGCTCAACATATTGTCCATGATGAGTTGAAGTACCAGAAAGTGGCCACAAGATTGGTACCTCATCAGCTGACTCCCAAAATGAAGGAAAAGCGAGCTGATGTCTGCAGGAGCTGCTGCACCACTACAAACTTGAAGGTGACACATTTTTGAAGCAGATGACTGGAGACGAGTCCTGGGTCCACCACTACCAACCAGAGGCCAAGCAAGTTTGTGACTCATATAGAGGTGAAATAGGCAATGCAGGAGTGACTACACGCACAGCCAAAAGCTTTTTTTCTCTGAGGTATCCAGTCCTCTAGACTTGGTGGCGGAAATGTATCGAATAGCAGGGGCACTATGTTGAAAAATAGTGTACTTGTTTCACTCTGCCTATAATTAAGAATTTGGAAACAATATTTCTGGTATAAAGACTAAAATTCAGTCACACCTTTTAAAACTTGTAACTTCACTCACGTCCTTTTACAAAATCAGGAACATTTTCGAAACCATTTCAGTCTCATCATCAGCTGATTAGCAACTCATCACAGTTGGTGGTTGTGATGAGCCGCTAATCAGCCGATGAGACTGCAAGAGTTTCGAAAATGTTCCGATTTTGTAAAAGGACGTGAGTGAAGTTACAAGTTTTAAAAGGTATGACTCAAGTTTAGTCTTTATACATGAAATTAGCTTCACTGTTAACAACGCTTTTATTTATAACTATTCAAAATATTTCTGGTTTTCATTTGACTCATCCTCATATAATCAATGTGGTATGTCAACAGCATGGGCTGAACACAACCATATTCATTGTATTATTATTAGTAAGAAGCTTAGTACAAATAAGAACAGACCAATGTTTTTTTACCTGCATCCAATCCAGCCAACATCAAAATATTTTCTAAATGCATCTCCATTATTATTTCTGATTTCACTAGTCATATCAAGGTTAATTCTTATATATAGCATACATTAAAGTTTATTTTGCTCTTTATTAATATTGTCCCAATTTGCAATCATGAAAAGTTCTAGCAGGTATCTGCCTCACATTCAAGTATCCTCAAGAGATTAAGAAATGCTGATTAGAATGGGTTTTCCAACATTATTGTCCTGAGGAGTATTCTTTCCTCTTCTTAGGACCCAAATAAGCGTTCTGTAACTGAACACCTGCACTGTAATACATGTATTTTAACTTTGCTGTTCATGTTCTGTTTACCATTCTCAGGTGTGAAACAGCCTTAGAGTTCACAATATTCGGTGATTCTCCATTCCATTTAACTAAAGACAAAGTTCTGCCCACAAATGCTTCCAAAATAATCAATATCACATAGTTTTATGCAAATGTCAGCTGTTTATGTCACAAATTGGTCTTGATTTATTACATACTGATGTCAAAAACATTGGTAAACTCCTTTTTTCAAATGTTTTGGTGCCCAAACTTTGTTTCAAATAACCTTGCCCGCTGACATGTATTCCTCTGCATACCATTGCCTTCCCGTTTCCCCTAATTAGCTAATGCTTTTGGCATTTTAAGCATTTCTTTCATAACACATGAAAACCTGCAGTAAACGTCATAATAATTGCCAGGCAGATGATAAAATCATGCAAATAAAAATTTGAAGGCATGCAAAACTACAAGTTTATAATGTAACATAACTATAACGTTGAATGGTAATGTATAACAAATCTATTTCAAACCTAGATTAGTGATAAATTAATAAACAACTATGTCACAACTACCAATAAACACACATGCTGATCGTCAGTCATCCCGAGAGGCAGGTTTGAAGGAAATGATTCTCCTCTGTATTTCATGTTAAGAATTAACATGCACTCCAGATAAATTAACTGTTACATAGCATATTTAATTCACACGCTTATGAAAATATAAATTTGACAATTCTCTTAAAGGTATATCGTGTTAGATAATGAACTCTGTTTTACAGCACAATTCTATACTACAGCAGCCAATGAGCAGCAATTAGTTCACATGAGCACTAAGAGATACAGAGAAAGCTTATTAAAACAAGGATTGGGCTTCAACATAGAAAAATTTAAAAGAAAAGGACATTGTTATAAGTCTAACAATTTGTCCATAATAACTCTGCAGTCTGTCCCGGTTTCTTCAATAACAATAATTCAATGAGTATGAAGAGAACTGGGAAGCAAGTGAGGGCCGTGAATAGATTTTATATGCGGTTCAAGTCCCACACCACCTAAACAGCTTTTGAAGCTTATGGTTCAGTAAAATAAAATGGTGTGTGGAGATAGCTATAAGATCTGAAAATTATTTTACAGACCTTTTCAGACTTCTATTTAATTGAAAATAGTAAATGGAATACTTAATTTTTAGTTTTTTAATAATCTCCACAACAGAATCTTTTTAAACCACTTGTCAAACTATAAAAACGCTTTAGCTCCACTTACAATTAAAATTAGGACATGATTCAAGGACCACGCGTCTCTATCATCAGCTGATGTTTGACTAGTTCTCCAGGTGAACGCCTCCCTCTCCTGGTACTGTTCAATGAGTTGAATGTCATCCACTATTGGTATTTCAAAATTCATGACTCTTTCTATTCTTAAAAATGGATATATTTTCCCAAACACATAAAACAAAGATAGGGATCATAGGGAAGTTTAAGTGGCACTGGAAACAAGAGCATTTACTAAGACCAGCTTATCCAAAAAGGGCAACTGAATGAGAGCATTTCTTTGAATGTTTCCCATCTGAAAGTATGAAGCAATAAAAAATTTAATTTTTGCAGGAACTTCAAAAGGATGATACTGAAAGGACAAAGCAGCTTTAAGAATTATGACAGAGCACATTATCAACAATCTCTTTGTCTCCTCATACGATGTCATATTTGGCCTTAATGGATTTGTCAACAGACTGGCCAGAAATAAATCCAAAATGGATAGAGGACCACAATCAGTATCCATATCTCGGCTGGAAATCTTTGTCACCATACTATGTCATTTTTCCTTTACTGGAATGCTTAACACTACATAACTGGATTTGCTTGATTAGTACTAGTTGAAGCAGCCTTATTTCTACATAGTCACTATGTGCTATCGAGATAAAGCATATTTTCAACAAGAGGGAGCCCCAGCTGACAATGAACAGAATATCAACATTTTACATATTGGAACACCACAGTGAAGCGAAACATAATTAAATGATAGAAGAGTCATACTTTTTACACATAAGCTTCACTTACGTCCTATATTGAGGACATGTTTCACAAAATATTGCTTTCATCATCTATGTTTTTGTACGTATTTAAGTAATTTGGTGCTATCTTCCATTTCTTGATTTCCAGACCAGAAATGAACTGTTATTGTGGACTTTCAGTATTTTTGTATCTTAGCTGCCTGAAGTGTCTTTTCTTCCTAGTGCCTGTTTCTTTTTGCCCACCATATGTAAATTTTTTCACAATGCTTTACACTTTACCCTGTAAATACCAGCTTTTTCTTCTGGATTTATATTATCTGTGTCGCTGTTAAGTAGGTTTTTAATATTATAATTGTCTTTTGGTGCCAGGACTATATTTATAGTACTTGAATATTTTTTGGAATATTTTTGTGGCCAAGGGGTGGTATGTAATATAGCAAATCTAATTTCTTGTTTCATTGGTTAAAGGGCTGTGATCTGTTTTATTCTTTTTTTTAAGGCATTTACCATATCGATTTTTAATTGCAGTTTTTAAGATTTCATTGTATTATTACTAAAATTAGTCAAGTGAGTCAACTTTGTATATACTTTTCTCCACTTACAAGGAGAAAAGTATATACAAGGTTGACTCACTTGCCTAATTTTAGTAACAATGGCACCCCACTTTCTGAAATACTTCCTTTTATTCTATATTTGATGGTATTGTTTGTGATATTCTTGGTGACTGAGGGGTAGGTTAATTAAACTGTGTATGAGACTGCTGATGGTGTCATGTTCGTGTGGAATTGGGTTGAAACCCTTTGCTTTGATATAATTATGTGTGTGTGTGTTGCTTTTCTGCATATACCAAATTCCGGGTTTTCATTGTTTTTTTTAGATCTGAAAGTCCAAGAGAGGTATAGTTCTCTTCAGTTTCTACTGTGAATTGTATGCTGGGTTCTTGAAGGTTGAGCAATTTCAAAGTGTCATCTATCTGTTTGTTATGTACTATTGCAAATATGTCATCTATATATCTGTAACATGTTTTAAGGATGTGACGAAAGGCTTTAGTTATATGTAGTTGGAAAGACCTACTGTATAAGTTGGCTAAAAATGGTGATAGCGGGCTTCCCATAGCCAATCCTGAAATCTGTTTGTAATACTTTCCACCGAAGAAAAAATAATTTTTATGGATGCATATTT
>JAUKNK010000017.1:55000-122500 GCA_030765055.1 Mantis religiosa
TACGAAATTGTAATTTTCACATTGGAATAAGGTGGAAATAAAGAACATTTTTGAGTGGTGTAATTGAACTTTTTAATTTCACGAACCCACAAAGTCACACTATGAATAAGGCCCAAAATGCTTTCTTAGATCACCTTTAGCTTTACTTCCCTATTTTTTTTGTATCAACCTGTATAATTGTAGAAATGATCCTGCAAACACTTGTTTGTACAGTTTGCACGATTATCAAGTCAATAACAGCAGTGGAATATCTAAGAAAATGTACCAATAAATTCTTATTAATAAATACTTAAAAGTATGAAACTAATTTTCTCACCAACATCAAGCAAGGAGACGTAGGAAGGTAAACTGAGACACTTGAGACAATAAAGGAGGAACAAAATAATGCAATAAGATTACTAGTTTCTTAAACTGAATAGGTGAAGTAATTTACTATCAGCTTCTCTTCATTTATACAAGGATCTGCTCATGGCTAGCTCATAAAGACAAGCAAACAAGGACAAACTAAAGGCACATGTGAGTCATTCCATGTCAAAACGAACAAGTCTGAGACATGACCTTTCTGTATTTTCTCCAATTTTGTTTACATAACACCTAGAAGATGTTCAACAACCCGTCTATTTTGTTTTTGGTGTGGCATGATTATTTAGAGGTTTATTGAATATTATATTTTCTGCATATTCGCCTGCTGTATTCTATGAAAATCCTTAAAACAGGTTATATGAATAATGAAATGTTTGTGTTTGAGACATTATGAAGTACACATATTGGAGTTTAATATGCTATTTTTTTAGGTTCGGTGAAAACAAAAAATGAGAGCCATTTAGTGGGGTAAGTTCTTCAAAATGTGTTTTAATTAGCAACTTATTACTTTATAAAAACGGGAAAATATCATTATAATCTTTGAAATATTGTGCACGGAATTTCATTGGTTTCAGAACGGGATTGAAGTAAAAAGCGGTGTTATAAATACTTTACTGGTGGCGTGTGAGGTGATTCAGGTCCGGACCGAGAGCTCTGTGAACACATGGGCAAGCTATCATTTTACTTCCGGTGTTTACCGTTCAGATCTGCATCTATGCATAATAAGTTGAAACCTCAGTATGTTGTCAACTGACATTTCGTGTAAGTTCTGAAGTGTGGAAGTTTATTTTTATCATGTCAGATTTGGTTCAAAGGAGTTATTGCTGCTGTTTTAGTCCATTCATACTAGTTAAAGACAGAGTAGGACATGAAAAGTTAAGGCCAGTAACCTCAGCAAAGCTCATTAAACTCAAACTGGAAGGCGTAAACCTATCTCGCGATTTCAAAGTGTGTGACAATTGTTGCAAGAAAATTTCTAAACTTCTCAAAGTAACAAAGTACAAGTGAGTTATGTGTACCAATTGCAAGTGAAAGTGCTGAACTAGAAGAACGTCAAAATACAGAGAGTGATAGCTTTTCCTCGTCCTCCAGTGATGCAGTAAGTATGGGTACAAAGGACGCAGCAAGAAAACTGAATGAGAGTTTAGTGGCAATAAGAGAATCACCTATAAAAAAAGAAAATTGTCGCAAAAACGCTATCCTCGGGATAAGTTCCAGAAAATACGGCTGGCAATGAAGGATAAAGTATTTCATATTGCAGACTCCACTTCAAATGAAAATTCACATCATTCTGAAATAATACAGAAACTAATAAATTTTTTCTATGAAACTGATGACGAAACTCTCAAAATACAAATACTGACGATTTTTGACAGCTGGACTTTCAAGAAAATAAAACAACATTTTTATGCGTCAACTCACATGATATGAATATCTAAACAGGTGGCTTAAGAAAAAGGAATCTTGGGACACAAAATCAGGAAAAAGCCTTGACCCATCTGCATTTAAAAAGGCGTCTGAATTTTATAATTTTGATGATGTGAGTAGGGTTATGCCTGTAAGAAAAACTGTAGTTTCTGTAAAAGAAAATGGAAAGAGAATCCATAAACAGAAAAGTTTGATACTTTGCAATCTTAAGGAAACTTACCAAAGCTTTAAAGATATGCATCCGGATGTCAGAATAGGGTTTACAAAAATTGCGGAATTAAGACCTAAGGAACGTGTGCTTCTTGGAACTCATTCAGTTTGTGTTTGTACTCATCACGAAAATGTCAAATTAATGCTTGATGGTATCCGTATTTATCGTCTCACTGCAAAATCAAATCCCATTTTAACTAATTATAAGGACTGCTTGACACACATCATCTGCAACGCCCCATCATCTGTTTTTAAAGATATGTAAAGCTTGTCCAGGAGCTGAAAGTATAACAAATCATTTACAACTGCTTGATGAACAAGATACTCATGAGATTACCTACAGACAGTGGGTGACTGTGGATCGCACAAATTTAGAAACCTTGACATCGCCTGTAGAGGATTTTCTAGGCAAATCATCAACAAAATCAGCAATTTTACTTCCACATACATTCATAGCTCAGCAGCAGAATTTATTTTTGCGGGAGTGCAAAGAAAATCTGGCACTAGGCGAATGCATAGTGATAGCCGATTTCTCAGAAAATTATGCTTTTGTTATTCAGGATTGTGTTCAGGGGGTACACTGGAACAATAGTCAGGCCACAATTCATTGTTTTGTGGTCTATTATAAAGACAATAGTGACATTTTAACTTTGTTGCTATTTCTGAATGCTTAAAACACGACACCAGAGCTGTCCAACTTTTCCAAACAAAACTGTTACTGTTTCTGAAACAGAAACTGAGAGTACTGCGTAAAGTAATATATTTTTCAGATGGGTCAAGTGTTCTGTATAAAAATAAAACAAATTTTTCAAACATCTGTTTACATGAAAATGACTTTCAAATTCAAGAAGAGTGGCATATTTTCGCCACATCCCACAGAAAAGCACCTTGTGATGGCGTCGGTGGTACTGTTAAAATACTTGCAATAAAATCTATCCTTTAACCTGGAACAGATCCTATCACAACTCCAAGAAAACTGTTCAGCTGGGCCGAGAAGAACATTTCCAATATATATCGAGATTTAACTGTATTGGAAAACCACAGTGAAGCGAAATATAGTTTTCAACTATTTCTCCGATAGTCAACATAAGGAGCATAATAATGTATTTCAATCAAAATACCAATAAGCAAAAGTAGTGCACTTTACAATTGCATTCTTTTGTGCCAATATCTGTATCTCAGGCAGTAATAAAAAACTGTTCGTTGCAAAGCGAAGGGAGAGTGGTGGATATTAAAACTCCTTTACCGATCTAAGATTAATTTTAAATCAATGCAACAATATATGTGGTGACTGCAAGTGTACATCTGTGACTGGAATTTCAAATTATTGAATGTCGTGTGATGAATGTGATCAGAGAGAGCTATTAATAGGATCATCACCGAGCTTCTGGAAACAGAAATCATAATTGAACTTGTAGTTGATGACGACAGTGCAACGCAAGATACGCCGTCAGCTGCCACATGGTGTGTGTGCGCCTTGACCTTGTAAGCAGCGCTGCACGACTTGGTAAGTTACTTAATTTCTCTCTTATTATTTGGAACCCCAATCTGAATTTTTTCCTGAGGCTATATTACATCATGAGGTTAGCTTTAAATATTTTTTTCGGAATTTGTTTTAGCAACATGCTAGCATTGAGAATGATATTTGTAAACTTAGTGCCTTTGTGAAAATATAAATATTACGCGAAATACTTTTGTTTAACTAATAAATGAAGTATGCTTTTCAAATTAGTAAATGAGTCAAAAATTATATTTTTCTGCCAAAAATAACCAAATATATTCACATTAATGTAGAACGATGCACTCAAAATACCCAAATGTTTAATGCTTCTTATTGGCCAAAATAATTAAACCAGAGACTAACAAAAAATATGTGTATCAGTTTTTCCTTCATAGAACATATAAACTCAATATCAATGAAATCGGAGACATGAAGGTCAATTTTCCCCAAAAATTTGTGCGATTTGACCTGGAACGACTCATGTATGCCATCCTGGTGAGGATGACATATTATACATCACGTACATAAAATTCTTCACTGGAAATTATCCAAGCGGCATATCAAACAGCTATCTAGACTTTCTCTAGTCACAACCTTAGAAAATCAAACTGGAAAAAATTTGTGAACTGACTTCAGATTTATTGAATATTGGTTCTAGTGAAGACATTTTTAATTTGATTATATGTAACTCTTAATTGGCTATTCCCTCAGAAAGTTGCAAAAACTAAAATGAAAAAAAGAGAGTAGAGATGATTAACAATTTTAATGTACACTACTAATATAGGAATGACGTGGTACAATTACATAAGCAATACTACGGATCTGCATTTCGAAAAATGTACTACAGTAAAACCTGTCTTCAACGGTCCCCTGGTTAAGTGGAAATATTTCATGGTTCCATGAATTTATGGGTGAAAAACATGCTAAATTCTCTTTATTAAATGGAAGCTGTCTTACGCAAACAATGGAAATCAAAATACACATTTTAACGAAAAATTTTTAGAATGCAGAGTTTAGAAAATTTTCAGGTACCTGGTGAAAATGTGTATTGTCTGCACTAAGTATGTTATATTTAAGTTGAAACATAACCACATTGCCTGGCCTGACCTGACCTATCTAGAAGGGGGGTGTGCTAATGATGGTACGAACACTGAGAAACCTGTAACAGTCATCCTCACCTCTAAACCTAAACAAAGGTGGTGGTTAATTTCCTATAGTCACCATAGCTTCAAAAACAAGAGCTAAATAGCTTGCGCCATTGCTGTTGACAAATGACCTTAGCAAAAATCCAGTGAGCTGGCCTACCCTTAATAAACAGGTCAGCAAATAGTTTATGTTAGGATAACAAACAGCGCTTCTTGCCTTTGTTGAATCTGTGTATACAGTCGACTGCAAAAGTTTTGCGCAGTATGAATATATGCATGAAAGTTTTTTAACAAATGTTAGTTACTAATGTGACAATGCCTTCTACAGCGTTATAACTAAAAAAAAAAGGAAAGAAAAACCCTACATAGTCAAATTTACAAGATTATTACTAACATTAATAGGTATATGAAGGAAGAAGCCAAACAGCTTACAAGCTTGTAGGTAAACGCATACAGACTGTACCTCTCTCAATACCAGCAATAAAAAAAAAAAAAAAAAAAAACACACACACACAATTGTGCAGAGCACCCTTAGACATATACTCACAATTGAAGGAATGGAAAGAAACAAAAACAGTGCAATAAATTGTATGCAAAATTTAATACAATCTCAGAAATTAAAAAATAAATATAAAGGTGAACAAATGTACTAAACTACTCTTTGATACTGTAATAATGTATTTCCCACACTAGTAATATGAACTACTATTGCCACATAGGCTTCAGTATATTTTTGGTTTGCATAACCAAAATTCACCATATAACATTTGAATCGAAAATAGTAATTATTCTAATAATGCCACAGAAATTAAAAGAAGCCTGAAGATAGCATGGCTAAAATGTGTAACTAATTAAATATAATCTATGGAAGCCATCATATTGGCCCACATTACCTAATATCATTACCTTAAGCAACTATGACTTCATTCAACATTTTGCTACATCCATGTTTCATAGAGAATTATATGCACGAGGAAATTATCACAAAAGAACTAATACCTGTTACAAGAACTCTGTACTGGGATCTTCTGGCAGCTGGTCCTCTAACTCTTCCTCCTCTATCACCTCCACCTCCTCCACCTCCACGGCTGTTACCTCTAAAGCCTTCTGGACCTTCCCCACGTGGGAATTCAACACGTAATCGATATCCATCATGGTCATAGCCATCTCGAGCATGAACAGCATCTTCTGCATCTCTGTAAACAGAAAGTTCATTATATAAGACTTCAAGCTTTCACAGCAAGTGTTATCGATTAAAGATTCACGGCTGATCACTAGTGAAGCTTTAATCCAGAAAGTTCATTATCATGATCATGAAAATAGGGAGAAACTTTCTTTGTGTGATGCAAGAATATTTTCTAAGTCCCAAGGTGCAGGTATACTCATGTGCAAGCAGACAACCTGCAGGTTCTCACATTGCAGCCAACATGAGAAACACTTGAAGCCAGCCACTGCAAAAATGTTCCAGACATCTAACATAGATGCAGAAAGACATGTGGATGCAATTGGCGCAGATCAGTTTTAGAAAATACTGACCATGTTTCCTAACAGGTTTCATTCCTTTACAAAAATAGGCTTGCTGTCCAGCAGAAGTACTTATTGTACCTACAGGTAAAAGTGATTGCTGTTTGTTATGTGTGTTCTTTGAATATTTAAAATTTGTTCAGGAGGCCTGCCTTCAATTATTATTCGACGAGGGTCTGCTGAGGACACAGATGTTGTGTTCCGAAATGAAATGCTGCCCTTAGTGTAATTAGGGACTATTGTGTGTATTAAGTGTAATTAGCTACGTAGTGCATTTAGGTACTTTGTAGTTTGCTGGATAGTGTACTAAAGGGACAAATAATACTTTTGGCAGCATTGCATTCAGTGGAGAAACAAGGATAGTTTGGCTGCACTGAATTCAATATAGCTACATATGCAGTAAGTAAATAAATTATTTAGCTTTGACCAGTAATGTAAAAAAATGTCCTTGCAGTATGACATTATTAAAAAGATGAGCCAAAAATAGTTTTCAAATATAATTTTGAGTCAAACTGCAGCATGGCCGTTGGATCTCTGGCCCTGACGTTTTGCGGTTGCAGCAGGTTAATAGGAGGGGAAGGTTAATAGTACCAACAATTATTACTCAAAAGTATCTTTAGAATGAAAGCAAAGTACTGTATTAGCTTTAAAACATTGAAATCCGACTTGCAATTTCATTATTATGCAACATGTTCATTACGACACCACTCTAATACTCCTTTCACACCTCAGCATTGTCGCTGCTAGGGGTGGCTTCCAAATCCAACATTGTATAGCCAGTTTAATTTTGTTTGGCCCACATGGCTTCAGTTGCTTTTGCTGCTTGCACTGGTGAAGCTTCTTAGCTATTATATGCGTGCATGAGTTCAGATTTTTACTGTCGCTGTTATAATAATACAACTAATGGTTCATAAAATATGCAAATGCATGAAATATGCATGTTCCTCTGGTTGAGATTCCTGCTAAAGAACTGGCAACAGCCTGCTTCCCCCTCTCAAGAAATATCAGAGCTGGAGAACAGCCGGCCAAACTGTATAAATCAATGCTCAATATTGTGCTTCACTGTATCATAACCCTTATTCATAAGAATAAGGTATAGATACCGGCAAAGTGTTAGAAACAGTTGTGTGATGGTTACTGCAACAGTAGACGTTTGAAGTGTACCACAGTGATTTCTTTCATTTGTTTATGTGTGGCAGAGCACCAAGGCGACCTTGAGGACAGCCGATTGTCAATTTCACATATTTTTACTGCAATAAAGTGTTTTAAATTTCTGCAACCAGACTTTTGATTCTACGTAACCCTAGCGGTCACAATATATTGCAAAGCTAAATTAGTAGTCCTGGTCATGTCCTTAAATTCAACTAATACAAAATAGGACAGGTACCTGGGATGAATAATACAGAAACAAATAGGAGAGAATTTGACCAAATAGAGAAACAAAATCTACAAATTTGAAGAGCAGGAAGGTAGTGACAGGAAAATCTCTTATTTGTAAATATTTATGGCATATGTTATATGTTTTATATATTAAAATAAGGCAAGTAATGAAATATCACTGTTGTTTGTCCCCCTGATACAGTTCTCCACGTATCAGTGTTTCACAGGCGTTTGCTGATGTTTATAGCCTTGGAAATATCACAAATATAATTGTTGTGGGTGAAAAATTAATTATGTATTTTAGAGTGGAATTCAACGTCGCATTATTTACTTGCATTTATCGACATCACTATTCAAAATTAAAGTCAGGTATAACTTCAACGTTTGTCGTCACATATCATAGATGTCCCTAGGCTATCCTTCCGTAATCCCTGAAACTTTGTCCGTGAATTTCCAACGCCTAACATGCCCTTTGTATGCGTTGTGCATACAGGCACCTTTTAGTAAAAGCTTTCTAAATTGTAAGAGCAATTTAAAGTTATATGTTGAATATTCTAAATTCGTTTTAGGATATGCATATACACAATAAACAAATGACTATCATAATGTGTCTGTTACATTTGTTACTCTGTGTTCTAAAACAGTTACTAACAAAAGAAAACAATTGTAAATAAAATAGTTTCACTTAAAGCTGTAATTAATGGAACTCTATTTTCAGTTTTTAGGCAACATACTAATATGGTACATGTGTTTTTGTTCGATACATACGAAGCAGTTCACCCTAGATTACTAAAGTATTGTTACCCAAACGGCAAGCCCACAATGCCGATCAATAAATGTAGGACGGCGGAGGGAGGGGAGACAGGAGGGGTAGCTGAGTCTTCGTTTACCGCTCCTCCTGCCACACGAAGTGACACGAAGCTTCGAGAATAATTTTCCCCTCCATAAATGGAGATTCAGGAAACTTCGGGGCCGATCGATACCGGAAGCGACAGTCATTTGAGAGTAGTGTTGTTATGGCGTGCGTTGTGTAAGTAGCGTCGAGCGTACGTGTAGATTGATATTGGAAAATCAACTAATTCTGTACATTAAATTGTAATTGTGAACAGTGTATTCCTACGAAAATGAAGTGCAATTTTTTTGTGTTTGTAACCTAGACTTTTTATTTCACGAACCCACAAAGTCACAACTGGTGTCAGGAAGCGGGACGATAACATCAACGAACATTACAACCATGGACGCGGCATTGGAAAAGATTTTGCAAAAGATGAACGAGTTAACAACAAAAACAGAAGCGGCAAATAACAACCTGGCCGCGGAGTTGAAACAAATAAAGACCGAATTGACCACAGAAATGAGGGCAGCGATCGACAGCCTGGCCACGGAGATGAAAGCGGCAAACGAGGCCCTTGCCGTGAAGTTTGAAGAACAGTTGGCCGGGGTGAGGGATAACGTGACGGAGTTGGGCAAGCGGATGATCCAAGTGGACGAGCGCGTCGAGGACCTGGCGAGCCACGTTGACGACCTGGAGGGAAAGGCCGACAGCAACATCAAGTCCCTGAACGCCATAGTAGAGAACGTCGTCGGCAGGAAACTGAAGGATCTGAAGGCTGACGCGCCTGGACGTAACACAACATCTGCGCGCGTCAAACCGCCGAAATATGACGGCGCGTCAACATTTGAGGTCTTCCGCCGCCAGTTCGAGACAGTGGCCAAGCACAACAGATGGTCACAGGAGGAGGAGGCCACACAGCTAATAGTCAGCCTCATTTTCTTGCCTATATTAAACTTATGCGGTCAAATCCACGAAAAACTTATTCACAATCCAGAGGTCCAGAAGTAGTCCTGGTCGGGCGAGGCAACATTTTTGTTTCCCCGTCCGAGTGCTTTCTGCCGCAGTACCTAGCCGCTTTGCGGCTTAACCTGCGAAGTGAGTCAGGAATGGTTTTTATTGTTCTGCTGGGGGTAGGTTGTAGTTTTGTTCAAGTTTTTGTTTGGATGCCCTTGAGTAATCTCAGAAGGCAGCAGCTTAGCGGTTTTATTGCGTTCTCCTATTGGGGGGGGGGATCGGCTTAGTGTTTTTGCCCCGTTTTGATTACGGGTGGCCTAACGCTTGAGCCATCAGCCGTAATATGAATTTTGTAGTTGGCGGGCTTTACCTTCTGTTATCCAAGGGGCCCCAAGACGTCTCTGGGTAGTTTGTGTGATGACAAGCCTCTTTGCTCCCTCTGGTCATATCTGCCCAGGGAGTTCATCAAAGGGTTGCCATGGGTTTGGATTTTGTCGTACATTGATCGTGCCCTCTCTCGGATGACATTGACAATATACGGCATTTTTAATGTTCACCATACACTATAGGCTATATAAACAATCAGCCATATTGGATTTGTGCTGTATGTTGGGAACAGATAGGATGAAAGCCAGCTTCTTATTGGCTGCTGGAGGAGTTATCCCACAATGAAACTAAACTACAGCGGAGTTGCCCATATTTTGATCCTAACATGGATAAATAAATGCAATTTTAAACTATTTCTGTCCAGTTTTCAAGCAAAATAGTTACATAATTGAATTTAGCATAAAAAACGGCATAAGAATCACCAAAGTTCTCAGAATTGGAAAAAATGGAGTTATCCAACTTTGATACCAAGCTCCTCAAATGCATTTGTAACTAAATGTAGTCAATAAAGTCATTCATACATATGTTTCCGCGAAATATGCACATACTTTCTCTGGATCTGCATGCACAGAGAAAGCTGTGCGGACGTATCGCATCAAATAATGTTTCCCCTTTAGAAAATAAGACCTCTAGGTTTAATCAAGAAATCGTTAAAGAATTAAAGAATTCTAACTGTAAACATAACCATGGAGACAGGCACGAAAGTCGGAAACAAATGAAGTAAGAATAAAAACCATCAAAGGACATAATGAACGTGGGGATTTTTCTATTATTCTGCTTTTTGTCAAACGTACTGGAGATGGTGCTGGTGTAACTGTTAGTGATTATTTCCGGGGAAATTTGGACGTCCAAGTTGACAACTCACTTCAAATATATAATTTATTAGTCTCTATTAAATGGTGTTGTGTATTTTCCCACCCATCCAGGCACATACAGAAAGCAACGGTAAAGCCCCCAGACATCCCACCAAACATCGATCTTGCAATAATTAACTCGAAGGGGAACTAAGTCTTTAGATACCGCAATAAACTTAACATATGATACTCTGAAACATGATCTTTGTCATGTGCTCCTATTTCAGACAAAACAAAACTGGAATGTTGTTCCTCGGCATTATTTGGGTGTACCGACACATTTAAGTTGCGCACACAGTAGCGGCTTTTGTCCTTCAGACCGTGCAACAGTAGTGTAGCCTCGTGTCACGTGACTATCTCTCATTGGCTGCTGATAAGTTTCTTCTTTAACATGATCATTTATCTTAAGAAATTCCAAAATAATTGCCGGATAATAACCATACGTAACGGAGTTGATGTATGCATCGATACTCGATATCGATACTCCATATTTTCTACGATACCGGATAGTTCGACACTCGATACCGTCATTCCTACTTCTAGTTTCAATATAAAATAGAATATTGGGAAAACTGTGTAATGACAATAAAATTAATTGGGTATACATATTTAATGAGACAAAAGTTAAAACCATCAGTGTGCTTATTTTTAAACTCTACATTAGACATTTAAAAGCAAAACAGTCCACTTTTATAAGTTTTTGTTCAAAAATACTAGCATTCTCACTGTTTCGTGGTCAAGTCTACTTCCGTTTCTGTTACATATGAGTCCTGCTGTACTAAATAGTCTTTTAGAGAAAACTGTTGCAAGTGGAATACACAAATATTATTTTTGAAAATTTTGGATTTGTTTTCCAGTAATGCAGTGTACTAGAAAGAGGAGGTGACAGGAGATATGTAGTGATTTCTTCTTGGCGACTGTTAACTGACAGTTGACACGCGATTATTTTATTGTATAATGCTACTGTACATGTACCACATTCCTGACAATTTCTCTGACTTTGTAATGTTCTACTTGCGGCAATAATATTTTGTAGCTTTAAAATAAAATAAAAATTGAATCACTACTAAGTATCGCAGAAATGTCGAGCGAATTCGATGTCGATAGCATGCAAGTATCGAGTCTATTGAGGACCCATCCCTAATATCAACAAATATAGAGGATAATGCTTCATCTCAGGAGATGAACATCTTTGGATTGGGATTTGGATTTCATTACTGTGACTTTGTGGGATCGTAGAATTAGAAGTCCAATTTGCAGAAATTCAAAACTTTCTTTATTTGCATAGAAATACACTCTGTTCTATTCTTACAGTAGTCGCATTACGTCACAATCTACCAAGGTCGATGACAATAACAAACAGCGTTCTGATTACATCTGTTTACATCTTTACAGCTGTCTACTTCTGTTTACGACTGCCTTGATCACTAGCCATGGCTTCTTATTATACACCCATTCATGAATTCCAGACTGTTATCGAATGTTCTCTAACATGTTACCAGATAAAACACGAATGTTCTAGAGTATATTTTAGCGCTGGTGGAACGGTTAACATGGCTTTATCTTTGTTAACAGATACCTCTCAGATAACGCACTGACTATTCTTGTAAGAGTGAGAGGAGTACTGAAGGGGCTCACGGTCGTGTGCTAAGACCAATGAACGCATTACTTCAGCCAATGGAATTCGCAGGAATCACAAGTGGAGTAATCAGTGCGTTATCTGAGAGGTATCTATTATCAAAGATAAATCCATGTTAACCGTTAGAACAGCGCCACTATAACTATATCTGTGTGGGCAAGTCTTTTTCTCCGGCGCTATGTTTATCTGTTCCAGCATACCCGTTATCTCCGTGCTGCCTATCAGTTCCTTTGTGTGCGCAAGCCGCGCTATCGCGATCGGGTAGGCCACCATGCTGGGTCCATTATTCCTATGCCCTCAAGTGGGGGTACCCCCAGGGAGGAAGGATGAGACGAAGGAGACAGAGGGCGACCGACCCAAAGATCCACGGCAGTACAGAGGGCAGGGTCCCTACAGTTTACTTCGACAGAGACTTCCCCGACATGTCAGGGCAACGAACTCGCTCCCCTACAGCGAGACGGCAACGAGCCCAACAGCCGAGCCCTAATGGTCCAAGGAAGACGATCCAAACCCCAAAGGTCCCTGGCTGGCGGTCCCGAAATGGTCCCAGCAGAGGAGCGAAGATCGGCAACCGACCTACCGGAGGAGGAAGTAGTTTTCTTCAGAGCACATCATTCTGCCATGCACCGTCGACACTTCTACAGCAAATTCGGGGGACGTAATTAACCTACCCACCATTCGCCTAGAGACTCGGGAAAAGGCCCGAAAAACCCCATGGGTCAGGTAACTCGTCCATAGGAGTTGAACCCGGGCCTCCCAAATGAGGGCCACAGACGAAACTGCCTCAGCCACCCTGCTCGGTACATATCTTTTTTTTTTTTTTATTTATCCAGATTTATGAACCCTATTTTACACAGTGGTATATTAGGGTTATAGTTGATACATAAAAATACACAATTTTAACAAAAATATTTTAAATACTAGAAGGAAGAAAATATGTTATAATCTGATGCATATTAATTTAAACTATTTCAGACGTTTAAACGCTGAGTTTATAAACATCATGAAGTACTTATACTGTTGTGGCTTCATTAGCAAAGCTGTGAGCGGAGCAGAAAGCTCAGTTCCTAGAGAGTCTAGCTTGAATATTAATTCTTGTCTTTCTCTCCAGAAAATGGGACAACAGAAAAGGAGATGAACCACAGTTTTAATTTCTTAACCACACATGCACTTGGGGTTAGATGTTAAGTGAAAGCGTGATAAGTATTCACCAAATTTACCATGTCCACTTAAAAATTGTGTCAAAACAAAATTTTTTACAAGAGTTTCATATTTTCCTCTGTCATATACACTAGGGAAAAATAATGTTTTTGTTAAAGTTCCATTTGGAGTTGTTAGATATTGTTGGTTCCATCCTTCAAGAAGGCAAACAGCGCTATCAGTAAATTTACTGGCATGTAAAAGAATTTCCATGAGTGTTGCTAGTAAACGATTTTATATATTATATTCTATCTCAACAGTCGGTCATCCAACTTGAAATGTCTAAACATGTACGTAAAACTTTATCATGGATATGTCTGAATGGGTTTCTCAGGGTTCCCGTTAGCAATACTTATTTGATATGTAATGATTTTAGTGTTCTGCAGACTAAATAACGCATCTTAATTGAAGCAGACTTTGACACTAAACATGATTAATCATAAAACTAATTGTCTCTCAGTAATGAGCTAAAATGAACTTGTGCTTCTTTGTTACTAATAACTTATTTGTAGAATATTAGTATTCTTTGTTACCATAACTATTGTGCGTATTTCAATTTTCTATATTTCGTTTTGTTTTATACAATACACCTTATATAATGCTAGTTAAATACTCCTGCATCACTACACAAACTCAGATGACTTTACATTCATGTGCATTTTGTTTTCGATATTTCATTTGTTTTCTCTTTTTCAGTATATATTCGTTTGTTCATTCTTCCAACAAGTGTTACTGATTATTTGTACACCGTCTTTTGTTGGCTAACACTTTAAAACATAACATTCACCAAAAATAAGGTAATAACTCTAAATACAATTTGATATAAAAAAAGAAAATATTCCATGAGTTACATAACATTTTCGTAAGTAAACATCCTTATTAGCATAGATTCCTGTAGAAGGGAAGTAAAGCAGTGGTGGTCTTAGGTCATATATTTACGGACGCTTAACCTCGAGTCTAATAAAGAGGCATCTGAAGAAAACTAAGTGGTCTTTCAGGCCCTGTATAGAATGGGACACTGAGAACCACCGCATCTATAAGTAACATCAAGCGATCTGCTACAACAATATCCTGTTTGTTACAACTATTTATAATTGCGGGAGAACGTGAGCTGGCTGTATGTACCCATCAGACACAATGTGATACATATAGGTATACATAAATAATTGATGCATGAATAATTACCTACCTAAATCAGTGACAAATTTTATTGCACACCAAATGATATGAACTGCTGTGTGAATTTTTTCACGATAGGTAGCCTCCACACTCCTTATAATTATCTATTATGTGTTTCCTTTTAAATTTTACAGATATTTGTACATGTATTAAAAATTTAGTCATAATTTTTCAGAAGAGTCTGTATGGGATTACGGATTTATATGGGGATAAGATAACTATTTTACTCTTTTTCGTTCCTTTTAGAAACAGGGTAGGTGTACTCAACATTATTTTAATTTAAATAATAATTTGAGCTATGCGGTTCACGAAGAGAAATATACAGTACATACATTGACTTGTTTCTAAACATAGAGTACTTTTTCCAATTTTTTTAGTTAAGAACCTCAAAACATGTATTTTGGAGAAATCTTGTCCAGTTTATGGATGAAATTCAATGCCTATTCTACTTACTGTAAGTACGTAAATATTAGATAAAGTAAAAGATGAGGAAATGCCTTCAAAATTGGTTGTAGATACAGTCGACGTACAATGACAACCCTTTTGCAGGTTGATGTGTAATTAAGTCACCAGTGTGTAATGTCACTTGTTTCCGGAAACTATCAAACTGAAAAGCTTGTGTTTCCTGTAGATATTTGCAATTGACTTTTAAGCCTAGTTCGTAATTACGGACTACGGCTGCATTTGGTTTCAACTTCAGTATTTGAGCTTTCAAATCAACTTGAACAACTTAATAGTCACCCATTTACCAATTCTCCAACCATTGCTGCATTTAGAGACCATTATTGTCTTGAAAGTGTGATAGCTAATTGTAAAAACATATGTCAACATGCACCTTAACCTCATTATAAAAAGATCTGCAAGGGGCACGTTGGCGCAGGTATTGATTTCGAGTTCCGAAGAGATAATAACGTACTTCATGAAAAAATATCCTTTATAACTATCATTCACGTATACTGCATGGTAGAATCAATATGTTATACTTTGTTGTATTGCTAACAACGAATAAAATATTTTGTAACTACTTAAATGTTATCTATTAAAAATCTCTTCTAAGAATTATGTATCCCTTTATTAGGTATAGCGTTATTCTAAATGTAATTTCTTTAGGTTGTCATACTTTGTAAGTATTGCGTTAGTAAAATGTTAAATGAAAATAATTAACATGAATTTCTGGTTAACAAATAGTTGTTCTTGGCGACAAATTACTAGTAATTGGTTACCTTTCTTTACATAATAGTTTACAGAAATGTTCTTCACTACAATGAATTATAATAATGAATACCTCAGTTTATAATTTTAAAAGCTGTAACATAAAGTATCTCCATACATTTTATTTGCTTTGGGAATATTATAGCACAACTATTACAAGTAATAACTTTCAACCATTATTGTTTATTGTTTATACAATAGTGTTATCTGTTTACTTTAGATTTCTGTATTCTTTCATACGGGCGTACGTAATATATAGCAGTCACTACATCGTTCAGTGCTTAACAGACCGGTCAATATTGTCACGTAATGGGAAGAGAATTGAAATAGTAATCACGATTTCCATAAACAATAATTT
Source organism: Mantis religiosa (assembly GCA_030765055.1). Classification (NCBI taxonomy): domain Eukaryota; kingdom Metazoa; phylum Arthropoda; class Insecta; order Mantodea; family Mantidae; genus Mantis; species Mantis religiosa. Next base: position 71,170 of record JAUKNK010000017.1, read on the forward strand.
TACATTCGTACATTTCTGGCTATATACTGCATACATACGAGCAATATACGACAGTATTGGTTCACAATTAGATATATTGTACGTTAGTGCGCTCTTTGGTCATAAATGGCTAATTTGTAGTTGAAGGTCGTCCACAAAATTTGAAATGAATATGTAATATGAGTTAACATTATCTTTTATTCTCATTTTATGTAAATATACTGAATGTAGAGTATTAATACAATTTTTAAGTAGTCTGATTTATGTAATATTTGCTTTCATAATTATAGCAATTTTAATGTTGGCAATGCTACGGCGGCCACTGCGCATGAATAAGAACACTGCATGATGGGTTGACAGAAGACCCTGGTAGAAGCCTCAAGTTTCCCAGTGGACCTTATAGTTCATACAAAGTATCAATAACTATTCTCGTAGAGCGAGGAAATTAAAGCAACTGTCCCTCTCAGTAGTACTAATAGAGACAGGTATACCGCAATAAAGTTTCTCAGCGCACCTTATTTATATAGATAGGTTGCATGTTGTGAATTATTTCTGCATGTTATATAGAAAATTAGAAGCGATGCAAATGAGAAGTGCAATTCGCGATGGTATTAAGCTCATTGTTTCAGGAATAGCAAGATGTCAGACCGAAAAGCTGTCATCAAAAATGCCGATATGTCGGAGGAAATGCAGCAATACGCTGTAGACTGTGCAACACAGGCGCTAGAAAAATACAACATTGAAAAAGTATGACATTTTTTGTATTTCTCTTAACTGTAGCAAGTGTATGACTATCTCTTAAACAGCAATTTCTCATTACAGGAAATTGCTGTATATATAAAGAAGGAATTCGACAGGAAATACAACCCCACGTGGCACTGCATTGTGGGACGTGACTTCGGCGGCGTTTTTACCCACGAGACCAGGCACTGCATTTGTTTCCGCCTAGGTCAGGTGGCCATTCTGCTGTTTAAGTTCGGGTAGACAGAGGTGCTGTCCGTCCCATATACTTTTTCACAAATCTCATTGCCATGTTGGGGAGAAAAAGGAGAAATGTGGATGGGTGGGTTTGGGAGGGGGGGGGGCGTTCATAATGTCAAATTCATTGAATCTATTCTGACTTTACCACTCACATGTAGTTTCATATGTGTATCAAATTACTTTGTTTTTATTTTAGAGAGTGATTTTGGAATTAGGGAGGAAAAGTAAATTAAGTTTCGGCTCTCCCCAGCAAAAAAAAAGAAAATTCGAGTTTTGTTGCTTTGAATGAACAAGAAGAAAAATTGAAACCCATCACAAGAAAAGCTGCAGTATTGACATTGTTTTTGGTGTATTTCTATTGTAAATGTGTGTGAATGTTTCTGTAAATTTCACTTCATTTTGTTAATGTTCTCAAAGTTTTTTTTTTAGTTTTTTTTATAAGTTTGTCATGGATGAGATTACTACGTCACACTTAAAGTGAGTCGTTGCGCAGCTTTTTTCCAATATTGTGTTCATTAGAGAGACTTTAAGACGTATCACATAGTGAATTTAGTTTCCTTTACTTTCTATTGTTGTAATTTTTTGTTTGTTTGTTTTTCTGTGTGTGTATAAAGTTCTGAAAATAGTAAAGATGAATGTATGTTCTGTTCTCTGCAATTAGAACCCCCTTATTTTCTCCTTTTGTTTATGTAGTGTTATCCTTCAGCCTATATTAAGATAAAGTTAAAATATAATGATTCTATATTTCCGCAGAAGATATGTGGACATTGTTGAAATATGTCTATTCAATGTTTAATAAGCAAAAAAAGTTCAAAATCTGAGTAAAGTTGGAGTGGTGTACAAAAACAAAAGGAGCTTCAGAATTTGCTTAGAAAGTATTATGCACCATGAAATTGTGGCCCTTCAGTTTGTAAATTAACATTGCTTAAAACTAAAAAAAAAAAGTTCTGTGCAAAAACATGCATTCGCACAACAACTACCTAGACAGTCAGAAAAATCACATGTTGTGCGTCTAATGTTATCACCTTTCTAAACATTTCACACAATTTTTCTGGTTGCTGTTTCATAATTGAGTTGGTGCTCTGTAGAAATGTACTCATTTGGAGATGTGTAAACAGCTCTTCTTCTGTAATCAGTATTATAATTATTGTACCGTTTCCATTCTTATCGTAGTTAACATGATGTTGAAGGCTGGTAACTTGTGAATGTGCATCTCTCAAGATATTTTGCTATGCTAACGGTTAACATGCAGCATATCAAAGCGGGTGAGAAGCTGAAAGTATTCAATGTCACAAAAGGCAACATTGTCACGTTTATTCCAAGTATGCGTTCCCACTAATTGTATGGACATTTACTTAGACAACCAAGGTGAGCTACAAGAACCAAACAGTGAGAGAACAGGTGAGATGTAACACTGTGTTGAACTCCACTTGAAGTTAATCTGCCTTTGTCATTGGCGGAAGTGACACGCTCATTGGTGTTATATGAAACATCAATGACTTCCGGGAGCAGTGATGTGTTTTACCTGAGAGGTTTCCATAAAGCATATGTTAACAATTAGAGCAGCATAATAATACCACAGCTTGTGAATTGCTGATTGCATACAAATAAGTTATATTTGAAGTGTGTTAAACAAAGCTGTGTTGAAATATTTTGATTTCATGTATCAACTGTAATTCAGTTAAAAGATGAAAATGGTATAGTGTGCAGAAATATGATCCATTGAGCAGTTAACCATTAGTATTGGACGGATATTCTTTAGAACATGTTCTGTAATAAATTTTGTCTAAGACCAACATCGAAGGCATGCACGAGGGCTGATGGAACCTATCGAAGTAACCTTGCAGTTGTGCTCCTGACCTGGTTATTGGCATAAGCTTCTGTTGCCAACCTTTAGACCAACACCCCAAACACCTAGTTTGCAGATGTTCGAAACTTGACAGGTGCAGAGTACAAGTGCCACTGTTAGGAAGGTAGCAGCTTAATTGTAAAATTTAAAAATGAATATTCCACCAGGACCCTGGCATTCAGTAAAGAAAGTTATTAGGTGGAAGTTGTATCTGAAACCATTGGCTCACTTTATAAGTGTTTTTGATCTTGCGCCTTTATGCGAAGGCGAGGAAAAGTGTATGCAGTTTCTGTGTGCTGAAAGTTAATTAAAAATGAGAAAATTATGCTGGGAGTGCGATGCTGTCCTACATCAATCAAAAGTACCCAGTATTGTTTAAATGTTCATTGACTACAGCTTTATTTTTTATTTATTTTTATTTTTTGTGATACTCCTCTAACGTGAAGTCATATCGAACTATTCTTTTATAAACGTAGATAAGAGAAGAGCCGGCATTGCAACAAAAAGTAGTGTAGTTGGATCAATGTTAGCAGTGTTGAAGTTGTCTGCTGTTAATGTCGGCACGTGCCACTTCAGCAGGTTCCATCAGCCCTCTTGCCTGCCTCGGATGTTGAATTTGGACAAAATTTCTTACGGGACATGTTCTAAAGAAGAGACGTATTGGACTGCTAACTTGTTCATTAAATGTTTGCAGTCAATTCTTAATACTACGCTCTAGCTGCTGTAAAATTGCAAGAGCCAAACTACATTTGCTAATTATGTTGTGATTGACACATGTGCTGCTGTGTTACCTGAGGGGCTCTACAAGTGATAGACCAGTTGGATAATAATTCATTACTGTTGCAGCTGTGTCACTGACATTGAAACAGCTAGGGGTTCAGTGGATATACTGATTTGATGTTTAGAATAACATTTCATTAACACTGCAAGTTTCTTTCGGATTTAGATTATCCTGGGTCTGCTGGAGTTTTGATATCGGACGCCTTGTACTATATGCTGTGAGCATTATTGTTGGTGTGGTCTAAGTCTCCTTGGCAAAGGTTCAAGCACAACTGAGATATCTTGCTAGAGGTGTCTTATTTATATCTGGGCTGCTCATAGGAAGAAACTTGTAGTGTTAATTCTGATTCTGGCTGTTGAAAGCTTAATACTCAAATATTTCATTTCTAGAAGTGTTTAGTAATAGTATATGCAGTAATTACATAGGTGGAAGTGACAATGTGTCAATAAACTGACTACGATTAGTTTTATTCAGTTCCATAAGAATTTAATCTCCACAAAAATGTGATAGCTAAAAATAATTGGTTGCTAGGGATAAGTTTGCAGCTTTTGTTTATAAAGAGCTGCCAACTTGGGTTTTAGTTCCATATGGGCCCCAGTTAATAATGCTGGTAAAAGACTTTGTGATATCAAACTAGAGCTCTTCTTTAGGACATGTCGCATAAGAAATTTTGTCTAAGTCCAACACCTGAGACATGCACAAGGGCTGACGAAACCTGCCAAAGTGGCATGTGCCGATGTCAACACTGCCAGCATTGATCCAACAACTACACTACTTTTTGTTGCAATGCCCTATCTTCTCTTAGCTATATTTAAAAAAAGAATCATCTGATGTGACAATGTTGGAGGATGTAAATCACAAAAATATAATAAAAATATTAAAAAAAGAAAAGCTGTAGTCAATGAACATTTAAACAATGCCAGGCATTTTTGATTCATGTAGGATGGCATCACACTCCCGGCACAATGTTCTTTCTTGGTAAACTTTCGTCACACAAACTGCATACACTTTCCGTCTTCGCATAAAGGCGCAAGATCAATAAAACTTATAAAGTGAGCCATTGGTTTCAGATACAACTCCCACCTAACAACTTTCTTTACTGAATGCCAAGGCCCCAGTAGTATATTCATTTTCAGATCTTACAGTTAAGCTGCTACCTTCCTAACAATGGCACATGTGCTGTGCACCTGTGAAGTTTCAAACATCTGCAAAACAGATGCTTGGGGTGTTAGTGGAAAGGTTGGCAAAAGAAGCTTGTGCTAATAACTGTGTCAGGAGCACTACAACTGCGAGGACACTTTGGCAGATTCTGTCAGCCCTCCTGTGTGCCTCCGATGCTGGACATAAACAAATTTCTTTACGGGAAATGTTCTAAAGAATATCCCAAACTAGAACCATATGGACTACATTGCCTAGGTTCATGTATTTATATGAATGGGGAAGACCCAAAAAGATTTGCTATTTTTCCAGATTCCACTAATATTCAATTGTTTGTATTTCCCTCTACACGTTTTCAGTGTTAAACAGAGTACTTTGTTGAAATTTAACAATTTCCTTAACCCATTCACATCATGTGATGAGCTGCACTGGAATGATGCTTTGTGGTGTTTTAATTGTTTATCGAGTTCAACTCGCACACACGTGCTGTTGCACATAAATGCATGGAGTTCAAATTGTAGGCAGTAGATGGCTCTAAACTATATTCTAAGGCAGTCAACATACCATGACGCTGATATATACATTGCACATGGCTTTGCTGCAAAAAATGTTTCTCTATTTTGCAGTGTTGCATATCTCGGTAAGCAACATGGCAAAGAGAGCAGTGCATGGTAATGAGGGAGGGTTTACAAAAGCTTTTTTATAGTCCTTTCTGCAATGATAATGAACTAAGTCATTTCAGAATCTGAAGAACCCCAAGCAGTACAATGATACAGGTGATGAAAGCAGTAATCATGTAAGATTTTACTGTGATTTGTTCAAGTGCAATTCTTATTTTGCTCAATAGATGGCCAGGTAATGTGCCATTCCATCTAAAAACAAGTTTAACCCATGGGGAGTTCAGTTTTTTATAAACGCTTCTTTGCTGGTTGATTTTATACAATTATTTTAAAATTATCATGCAACACCACTGGTAGTGTATTTAAATTTGATTTCTCAGCAACTAGTAGGGTATTTGAGTATGACGCGAATAGGTTAAAGTGTCTAGGGAGGTTGGATACATTAGACTTTAAAATTAATCACCTCACATTTTCCATCTTTAAATCATGTGTTTTGCATTTACTGTATTAATCAAATTTTTTGCAATTATTTTATGTTTTTATATCAATTGAATCTATGGGCCCAGGTGCTCCACACAGCATTACTGAGTTGACCATGCGGCTATACGAGCTTAATCACAAAGAAGTTTCTAGTTAGTAATAAAAACATGAAGTTTGTACTTAGAGGTCATGGATATTACTTGGAAGGAACAACATTCATTTCTTTACTACTACTTGTGACAAAAGCGAACCAGAAGCATTTTATTACTTTAGGAGTATTTGATGTTTGCTGTCTTATAGAGCCTCGTGACCATGCCCCCTTTTCTGAATGTTCTGTTTTATAGCAAAATGAACATGGCCTTTCAGCTATTGAACATGTGCATTGGGTATGCTAACCTATAGTAAAGGATAAATTACATGATTGACACATGGTTCTATGAACCAGTCAGTGAACTGTGTATCTCTGTGACAAATAACTTATGAACTTCCAACTCAGCCATGATTAGTAATGACCATCTGGAAGGGAGAGGCGTCCATCGCAAAGTAATTTCTCGCCAGCTACAAGTGATAAATATTTGCTGGATTATTCTGTTATCAGCAAGGTTCAGTCTTGCAGATCTTAGTTCCATGCCTTATTATTGTTGCTAAGCTCTTCTTACCCCTTGGCTATGCTTTGCAGTTTAGAGCTCTCAATTCCTTGACTATGCTTTACAACTTATAGTCCTCAATTTCTCTGCTGTGCTTTGCAGCTTCGAGTTCTCAATTCTTCGGGTTTGCCTTGTGTCTTGGACTCTTAATGTCTGCTATATACTTTGTGATTTAGCATTTTCATATGTTGCAACTGTGTATAGGTTGGCATTTGCAAAACTACTTGAGATATCAACTGTTACGAAGCTTGGAAATTATGGGTTCTCACTACTACACATAGTAAAAAATGTCCAAAAATATTATTCTCAACTATAAGATCTATTTGTTAGTACATGTGTATTTCTTGAGAAAATGCAGATGCAGGCATTATGTTCACGTTATTTACACAATTTGTAATTTGTTGCTGCCATACATTCCAACTTTCATGATTGAACCATAACATTTACAGAAGCAGGGGCCATTTTATGTCTCAAAGTGATGGTGATTTTTGCTATGGACATGAAAAGGCATTACATAGTAATTTAAGATTACGGATTAAGTGGTTTACAGCAGTGAAAGAGCAGTGTTCACTGTGTATCCATTCAAATTGATCCTCCTATCCTGGACCGTTAACAAGACGTACAGCGTGTCTAGTAAACAGCAGTAAATGGGCAATATGAAGTGTAAAGCCAATTACTTCACTCAAATTGTTCATCCTGTTCACATATGGATATAAGGTGTGTTTCTCATCTTTTGTTATGGCTTATATTAAGTCCTGTACTGTTGGTTCTCTGCCATGGAATTAACCTGGGATCGATGCCACCTTTGTGGGGTGCAGATTTTAAGTCCAGGTTAAAGGACAAGTGCCTGCAGAGCATTGTGAGGAAATTGAGGAGCTACGCAAAGTAACGAAACCTGGTGTAGAAAATCAACTTTCCAGCTGTGCCGAGATGCTGACCACATCTTCCCATATCGGTTGGATGACCACCCACCTCTGCCTTTCATATGTGGGTGTGAGGCCAACAGTTGGGTTTGCAGGCTCAGCCCACTTGGGCTATTACACCTTGGGGGGTTATGTTGTGCAGCTAAACCAGCATTTGTGATTCCTCAAATGAGTGAAGGAAGTGAAACTGTAAATACTGTAATAGTGTTTCAAATGGGAAGAGTTCTAGATGCGTTAGAGCACTCAGCATTGCCACCTTGTTAACCCCACTCGTTTTATATTTCCCTTTCACTCGCACACTAACCTATAGACCTTGGCGCTAATTGTAAGGAAACTTAAACTGAATTTTCCAGACTTCAATAATAATGCAGTTGAAATCACAACACAGATATTTGCATATTATGCATATTTTAAATTTTATAATTGTAATTATAGTTTATGAATAACTATTTTTCTAATCCAGTGGAACTGCCAGTGGTGCTCTCATATAGCTGTGAATGTCATTTTCATCAAAAGACTATTCATCATTGTTGTCTTCATTGTCTTTGTATTGCAAATTTATGACGATAGGCTCCAAAATCTCATCATGTGCTCTTTCTTTCCAGATGTCTTGTAGTTTACCTTATTGTCTCACCATTTTTACCTGCCTTGTGTTACCTTGGCAATTTCTTGGTGAATAAGTTGTTCAGTGTCAATTAGTTTAAAAGTATTCCTTTTGTAACTGTTTGCTACATAGTTTGTGCCTACATTAACTCAATTGGATCGTACTGGCAGTGAAAAGGAGGAAGGTGGTTTACCTGTTTCATTTCAGTTGCAAAGTGATCCAGCTGATACACTTTTCTCTGGTTTTTAACTGGAAAAACATTTGTATAATACTGCTTTGAACTCTAGAGTAAATAGAGATTAGGTACCATTCGTAAAAACAAACATAATGTGACAAGACATGGTCTGCCGATGTAGCATTCCTCAAGCCAGCAGGAAGTGTATTGTTTCTTTTTGCACAAATTTAACAAACACTTTGGCTCATTCAAAGCAATTCTTTTATCACATCATGTCAAGAGATGATTCAGCTGGCTGTCGTCACACACCACTTATAGGGAATGCAATATGACATCCCATTTGAAACAATAGTGTAGCATTGATCTAATGTCATTGAAAGGCTGTAATCCATCCACCCCAGTTTTAGAACGATTTATTTAATAGGATGGGGACTGCCAACCTAAATAAGTAACATTTATTGGTTTGGCAAGGTTTTAACTACATTGAAACTATGGCTACTTTGGCAGTTGCAAAACTAATATTCACCTAGTATCCTAAAATCACGCAGTCTATAAATATATTGCTTGACTTTCATATTCTCAGCTTTAGAATTGCTTACAGCTGCAGATTCTATGTGCGATGCAATAATACAAACCATTATCAACAGTTACTGATATAGGACACTTGGAGGGAAACGTAACATGCAAAATGCAATAATATACTTTCGCAGACACGCTGCTGTCGTTAACACCTTACTGTTGTAAATTAATAAATTACACAATATGCAAATTTTTAAACCGGACAGTGTGTTCACATAATCAGGTAACTACATTGATGACATACATGATCAGAATAATTTGAGAATTTGTCTAAAGTAAATAAATGATATATGTAGTGGTCTATAGACAGACTGCTGGGTGTTAATGGGTTAATGTCTGGTTGATGCTTAGTTTCTCAACACTGCAAAGGCTAGTGATTAACAGTTTTAACCATGACTGGAGCAAAAGTTTTACGTCAGTTTGGTTGATATAAGATTTTATATTAGCTTTTCTCTAATTCTTTTAAACTTGGCTCCACTGCCCTGAAGAATTATAACATGGAATGTTATTTAAATAATGCAAAACTGATGCATTGAGAGAAAATGGTTAAGCCTTGGGCATAGATGGACGAAAGCCAAAACATCGTTGAGAGAGGTGGAATTAGATGACATGGCTGAGAGTTTAGAATACTTGGCTCTCACGAAGGCGACCCAGCTTCGATCCCAGGCGACTGTAAAGAGAGACTTATGGTGGACAACATAGCGCTGCCGATTGCACCATCTTTCCTGTCATTCTACTCGCTCTCATATACATCATTCACTTCCTTCACCTTCACACCAGATATTGGGCTGATCACTTATACTGGTTCTCTGTTGGATCCAAAGCTTCAGTTCCTCAGGCCCAACCTTAAAGGGATAGAGGAACAAGAATCCCCTAACACCACGATAGTACAATTAGGGAAGTTGAAGAAGGAATTAGATGAAATATTCAATACCAAAGCTGAGATTTGTGTGATGGATCTTCCTGTTCTATGTAGTTACTCTAACTGAGCTACCGTGGAAACATGCAGATACAACAAGTTATCTTGCTCACATTCCTTCCTAGTACACCACAAGATCTCATATAACATACCATGATGACAACTTAGTGGTTGCGAAAGTCCCAGGTTTCATAATGTAAGTTGTTAGATCAGTCTGTGGAGATTAAATTGGAGAATTTTAAGAATGTGTAATGTTATAAAAATTAGTGATCAGAGGAGTGAGGGGCAAAGCGATGAGAAGTGCTACATTTGCAGGCCTCAGCTCAGAGTAAACGCAACTGGATATTTTCTTTACCTGACTACATTCCTGATGTCCTGCCTACTTGTTCTGTAACTACAGTAAAACCTCGTTAATCTAGACCCCTTTAAACTGGATTTTTCTTAGGATTACAATGGAGGAGATTCGACACTGAAACCTGTGGTTTATTGTACCTAAGAACCAAGTGGGGCATCCCTAAGAGGAAGGATAAGGCGACAGGAGACAGAGGGCAGCTAACCTAAGGAGTCACGACAGCGCTGAGACACCTGCCGACACTGTTACCCTGAAGGAAACCACCAGATGAGAGATGATGTGAAATGGTAATGGAGACGATATTGAGGCACAGGACATTTAGGGGATGTAATTAATCTTAATCCAATGTCTGGACAAAACCCATGGGTTATGTTGGCCACAGAAATCGGACTTGCACCTCCTGAATGCACACCACAGATGAAAGCATGTGAGCCATCCCGCTTAGTGGATTTCGCTTAATCTGTACAAGCATGCTTAAAAAAATATCTGCAAATTGCTAACTTAAATTATAGTACTATACTAAGAAAAACTGAAGAAACTGTCCATTTTTGCACAGATTGTACAGTAAGAATTTCTTAGGAATACCAGGAATATATTAGTGTCAGTACAATATGCTGTCCTTCCCATACCCTTGCTGTACCTCGATAGAACTTGCAACTAAATAATATACTGACAATGTCTGATGGATTTCTGTAATCTCTATGGACAATAAAAAATTGAATTGAATTGAATTGAACTGTTGCCTGAAGGATTAGTTTAACATTTGCCTTTCTTAGTCATTAAGCTACAGAAACAATTAGTGTGCAATGTTGCTTAGTAAACCCACAATCAACAGGGAAATGCAAGCATAAGTCGCTTACAAAACATGAGAACTGAAAGTTATTAAAGCAATTGAATATAGTGGCATTCTTGTGTGTGCATGTGCAGAATGTGTGTGTGTGATTTCAAATCCATGATTTTCTATTTTGCAAGTGCAATAATTACCATTTCAAACTCTACATTGCTAATGCATGGAGGAGACTTTTGAATGACACGAATACAATTCAGTTAAATGACTTTCACCAAACACTGGTTGGGTTGGCGAGAAATCTGTCACAGTAGAGGAGAACGAAGATGATCCAGACTTTACATCATGACTGACAAAAAAATTGTGGAAAGTGTTAGCAATGCAAGGGACACTAGTAGTGAACTTGAGGCTGAGAATGTGGATTTCGGAATTGATTTAACTGTTTACCCATTTGTTGAATCATCTTTTGTATTTCTTTAATTTTTTTCCATTTTAGGGAGTGTTGAATTGCTTGTATAGCAGTCTTTGAGTCCAAAAGAATAACTATATTTTGTCATTTATGTAGTCAAGGAAATATGTTTTACAGTGATAAATAAACAGCTTATATTTCTGATTCAAAATTTGTGATATTTTTCCTACATTTCTATAAAAAGAAAAGAAGTGGCATATACCAACTGCACCAGTTCCAACGTTGGTATCAGAGAGGCAACCATCTATATGTGTCCGTTCTTGAGTTGGATATTTTGGATTTAGAGTTTCTAGTGTAAGAGTTTTAGCTGCGACAGGATTATAAAATAAAATCAAATCAAATCTTGTGTCAGACATTTTAAAAAGAATAGTGTAGATTGCCTTACAGGTTGTAAAAGTAGTGCCAAAATGTATGCTTTTTCTCAAAATTACTGCTTCCTTTCCATAGATCATTGGCCCATTTATAAAATAGTTTTGTGGCATATCAATTAAGCCAAACGAAGGGTTTTTTTGTTTGTAATTTACGTTTTCCAACGTTGTCATATTGGGCGATAAGTGGAGGGGATGAAATGATGCTCAAATGAGCCCATGGTCATAGAGCTTAGAGTTACCTGACATTCGTCTTTCAGAATAAGGGAGAACCCCAAAAAAAGCCTTATCCAGGCAACTCACCCTGACCGAGATTCGAACTTGGGACCTTTTGGAAGGAAGGGTGCAACTTCAAAATCCTTTTTTTTTTGTAAATTTTTTATAAAAAGCTGTATTATTTATAAAGTTTCAAACAGGTTTTATCAGTTACAAAATGTTGATAGCAGTGACAAACCAAAATATACTGACAACATGGGAGAACATATTCATATGGAAAAATAAGGACTGAGTAATGAACTTTGAAATTCCACCAGTAGATACTTTGACAAAGAAGTTCATAGTTCCACTGCCACAGAGAAGAGAATAGACAACAACAGACGCTAGTTGGAGGGAGGTTGAAAATGGAGTCCCTCGATAATATTGTGATATTAGTATTTTGATACATTTTTGAAAAGGCAAAATTGGTAAAAATTGTATACTTGGAAGATGGCATAATATGGGTACACGTGACATCCAGTCGCATAGGTTTGCAAGTCATGCTAGGCTGTTAGGCGGAGGTCGAAAGCCTTGCTAACATAGCTGACGAAGCAGTGAGTCAGTCGCTGCTTCGGCAGAGTTTCGGCGTTTAAACTCAGGGGTTTTGGCCCAGGCGGGAGTAGTCTAGCACGTGCTACCGGAATCGCGTCGCCCGATTCTCTGACGGCCATGTCTATAATCTCCAAGAATGATCATCATAAAGCCAGGAGCAGGAACCTTAGGCCAGGTAAAAGCCACAGTTGTCTTCGTATAGATAATTTCTTTTGGTTTTGGGTAGCTTCTATAGTAGTTATCGTTCCGTTGTAGATTCTAGAATAAATACTATTTAACCAGAACTACATGTCACATTTTAAATGAGGCCAAACCTGCCTGGTAACCCAGACCTTGTTAGGAACATCTCCTTCCTGAGCTCCCCCCCCCCCCCCCCCGCTTCTAGTGACATTCAATGGAAAAGTGTAATTTACCTGCCATTATCACATCCATGAACGTTACAATATAAAAATATATGAAGTGTCAATAAGCCGACTAGAAATATTTTTTACAATTAATTTTGAGGTCACTGTTACTAAATTCCTCCAATCACGCACAACATGTTTTGAGATTCCCTGAATCCAGAAGAAAAAGTATTTTTTGAACATTATGTGAGAGAGGGAATGGCAAAAGTAAAGTACAGTGTGTGGTGTACTACCAAACTTGGTATTTAAATGCAACATAAAAGATTTTCAACAAAATGCCCTCACCTCAGACTACCCTTAACAAAGAAAATTACTTGAAGTAACCCTTATTGGTCCTGTGCCATGGTGTGGGTTAGAGCATTGTTCGTTTGTTCCCTGCCACGGAAGGTCCCTGGGAAATGCAGATTTTAAGTCGCAGTTATAAGGCCAGTTTCCACTCAGCATTGTGAGGCAATTGAAGATCTAAGCTAGATAGCTCACCTTGGTTTAGAAAGCCAACTTTCCAGGTAGCAGTTGCTATGATCTCCTCTCCGTATCAGTTGGATGATCACCCACTCTACCTTGCATATATGGCCGTGAGGCTGGCAGTCAGGTTGGCAGGCTCTGACTCACTTGCAGTTTGTTATGCCATCGGTTATGTAACCCCAATCAGTACAGTGGTAGATATTTGTTACTTCCTTACTGTTTTCTCAGGTGCTGCACCCCCTGTTATCCTGAACAAGTTTTGGGTTAGACGTGGTGCAGAGTACTTGATTCTACTGCCAAAATAGGAAGGCTATGGCACGAACTGAGACCAGTCTGGTCATGGCCCAATAAACTACCATTAAAGTTAGGTGGAGTCAGACTGAAAAATTTAATGCCATAGCCGGCATTTGAACCATGGATCTCCTGATATGCATTTGGTTGCTCTTAATCATTGGCCAACACGACATTAAAGACTTCAACTGACTTGTATTTTCCCGGTAAACCACTAGGAACTCTCATATATGAGATACACACCATTTGTGTCGATGCATGTCTGGTAACTCTAATATCTATGTATCCTGTACTCATTTAACCATTTCATTCATTGTCAGATATGACTTAACAGAGGTTTTCTGTTATCCTGAAAGATGAATGTCTGATAACTCTAAGCTCTATGTACTCTGTTCTTATTTGAACATCATTTCATTCATTGTCCGATATGACTTAACGTTGGAAGTTTTCTCTTATCCTGAAAGATGAATGTCTGGTAACAAGCTCTATGTACCCTGTACTCATTTGACCACTTCATTCATCGTCCAATATGACTTAACATTGGAGGTTCTAATATGCTATTATCTTGAATAGGTAGACTGATACTGCAAATTCTGTCATAGGTGGGATTTCAACCACATATCTTCTAATCTTTGTCAGGTTGCTCTTAACCATTGAGCTACCATGAGAACTTGCCAGCATGACATTAAATTCTCCAACTGACTTGTGTTTTTTGCAGTAAACCACTAGGAGTTCTCATATACATGAGATACACAACGTTTGTTGCAACCATGCTGTAAGTACTTATTCAAACTTTGCCATGCACACAGTTGTGGAAGAACAATTATTTTGCATCTATTAGCCTAATGTTCCTGTCTATCTTTTAATATTCATTGATTATAATCTCCTTTAAGAACTTCATAGGCTACGTAGAAAATGAAGCTAGCTGCAGTGAAGCAGTAAATATTACACACATATAAATATTTGCCACTAATGCTCCACTTATATTAAGAGATTGGTATTAATACTTCTTTCCATTAGAAGGAAGGAATAACAGCAATTTCTTAACATAAGAGGAGCCTTAGTGGTAAATATTAATATTTGGGTAACTTCATAGGCTGTTCATAGAAAATTCAGTGTATGCATTTTATTCATGTAGGTAAATTAATCAAAGTGTTAAGGTTATAATTAAAAAGTATAATACGAGTCAACTGACACATACCAAAAATTTTCTTTCAACGTGTCATCTCCACTTAAAGGCATTATAAAGAAATTGTCAACTAGTTAGAACTTTGGTGTTCCAACTGATCATTGTTCTCCAGAGATGAGACATCTGGCCATGATCCAATGAGGGTAAGGTTAATATTTTCTTGCAATGGAATACTGCAATTCATTAAATGTTTTTGATAGGGATTTGAACTACGGATCTCCTGGTTTCTGTTTAGTCATTAATTAAATGTTTTAGATTTCTCTGTATAAACATTTTCACAAATGTTTAATTCTTGATTCAAGTGAACTGCTTTCATTAGTTGGATTTTATGTTCTATGTTGTAGTTATGATCTCAGAAATGTGCTGCTGCTACAGATTTATCTATTTCTATTTGCTTGATGTTCCTAAAGTGCTCTTTTAATCTGGTTACATTTTACGTTTCATCTTTCGAATATATATATCTTATTGCAGACTGAGCAATTAATTCTATTAATGTGAGATTTCTTTACCAGAGCAATTTTGTATATTTTTTGTTTTTTGATGCGGTTTCTGATATTGAATTTGTCTACAGGTACCAGCTGATGTTAAATTTATTGAAAATCTTTTGAAATTTGCAACTTGTAATTTTTTTTCCCTAAAAGCTGTTAAAGTGGTGATCTCATTCAACTGTTTTGTCTGCTGAACGTTTATATTTTGTCTACCAACTTTTTCCTGAAACCGTTTGTTGCCATCGTTTCTATTATTTTTGTATATTCAGTCAAGGATCCCTTATCATTCATCTGAGAATCATATTGAAAGTTATAAGTAGCAGTTTTTAAAAATGTTAATCTTTATGTTTTATATGAACAAGTACATCATTATAAACTTTTCTGATCACTTTTCAGTTTAGCCTCCATTTCTTTACGTATTCTGCAATTTTTAAATCATTCCTATGATAGAACTTCATACCATTTCATATTCTGGCATTTATTTTCAGGCTTGTAACGATGGAACAAGCTTTCATTGAATATAAAAAAAAAAAAAAAAAAAAAAAAAAGATTACTAGTGGAAGCTTTTTTATTCCAATGGGTATGGATGTTTATTGGTTGGTATTGCCTGGAAGGCAGGGGGTCAAAATGTTCATTTCAGTGTTGAACACATAAATGTGCTAACTCATGTATTTTATTTACAATATGTTTTGTGTACATTTATCTATAATATAACTTTATATATTAAATAGGTTACATAGTAAACTCAAGTCACAATGACGTGATTATTTCCAGCTGACTGCTTTAAATGTACAACTTTCTAAATTCATTACCTTCATTTCAAAATTTCTGAAGAAGGCTTTTTGTCAGAAAAAGGATTTGTAGTCAGTTTATTAACTCTTCATCACTTATATTTTTATATCGAGAGACTCAAATTGAGGCAATATAATATAAAATGGTAAGTGAAAAAGTGTTAATATACCGACTACAAATAGTTTTAACAATTAATTTTGTCACTGTTACTAAAATCCTCCAATCACGCACGAGGTTTTTGGTTATTATTCTTGTGGTCTTTGGTCAATAAATGCAGGATAAACTTCTTGATAACCTAACTTATCTGTCTTACTGACACCTGTCTTGTCTTCAACTATATTCTTGTTGTGTTCCATGCAGGAAGTTTGAGGGTGACCTTTATAATGTTTCCCTAACACTGCAGATTTTTCTGTAGGCATGTTCAAGTCTGGGGTAAATAACAGCATATTTTTCTTTTTTCACGGAACTCAACTACAGCATACTGTCAAATCTAAACATTGGCGTCTGCTATTTTGGAAATACTGCTTAGAAGCTTAGAGGACAATGCTGCAGTAGTTTTTGTTACTTTATTTTTTAATTTGAATTTTAACATTGGGTTGCTCACAACTTTCAGCAAGACCCTCATAAGAATCCTCTTGAATGTGATACAGCATTAGTTTTTCCTTTCATGCTAGATCTAATACTAATGGAAGAGGTAAAAAACAATACAACTCATGTGCAATTATTATATTATTTCTAAAAAAGTTACATTTATCATAATTTAAATCCAGAGTGTATTGCAACTATACCAAATGATAGATTCTCATATGCTACTTGTCTAAATCCTGCTGTTTGGATCATTGCTTTGAAGTCTTCCTGTAAAGAAACAAACAGAGATTAGCTTGAAGAATGAATTATTGTATAGTAATTAGAAAAATGAGTGCATAGATAGCTTAAACTTGTAACTTACACTCCAAATACACTACTGTTTGTGAAAATTGCAACACCAATTAGGAAACGCATGAATTCAATGAATTTAATACTCCAGATTACGTGCATGACAATTAGCAAATGATTCACTTTTCAAATCTGTGTATGACCTTTGAGCCCTAATATTTTGTGTGGCCTCCACGAGCTGCAATTAGAGCCTCTATACGACCTGACACTAAAACAGAAAGGTTCTGAATATGTTCCCGAGGGATTTCCCTCCATGCAGTTTGTATTCAAGCTGACAACTCTGTGACACCAGTTACAGGAGGACCATGACGCACCAGATGCCAACCAACCAACCATGTCCCAGACATGTCAGGCGAATGTGCAGGCCAAGGAAGCAATGGTAGCCAATGCTCCTCGAGGAAGGCTTGCACATTCCTCGCAATGTGTGGCCAGGCATTGTCCTGTTGAAATATGTCCTGAGGAGATGTCTGAAGCAGGGGGCGTACTAGTTGCCCTCAATTCGTAGGATATTTGCATAGCAAGTCAGTTGTTTCTTACAAAGTCACACAGTTTGGAATTTTAAGACCAGCATATATTCATCAGTTTTAAATATCTGACTTACAATGTAATGGTAATGAAACAATCTTTACCTCTATTAACAGAGAGAACTTTCATTAACACTTAAAGCTTTGATGGCGAGTGTTATTGATTAAAGCCTCACGGGTCATCAACCATGTCAGACGAATTAAATTCAAGCTTTCAGTCATTCTAAGCTCCATAGCCTTCAGGAAGTGAATGAAGATGATCGTTAAAGATCATCTTCGAATATCATTGAAGATGATGCATATTTTCTCATGTGGCCAGGGCATAGCACTCTGTTATTGGTCTGGCTGGTTCACAGGAAAGATGAACTCATGTTGTTTAAAAGTTTTCTGCACAATCCGTCACCTGGATAGGGGTTCTCCCATCTTGTGTTTTCTGTGCAGTCATTCATCTGGTTGGCATTTTTATTGCAAGTATATTTTATTGCTGGAGCCCAAGCTGTACACAACTCAATTCTACCGATGGAGTTTATCTCAATGGCTTGTTTGATAAGTCTTTCAAAATGCTTCTCTGAATGTTCCAAACAGAGCACTTCTTCTGCTTTAGAGGTGGATTACAGAAATTAAATGTTAAAAGCAATTATTAAAAATGTCTAATAGGCGATATGCCGTAACAATTATGCCAAAAATATCTTCAAACTGTTTAATAGAGTTTGATGTTAATGGAGAGCATTCTTGTCTTTTATTTGAAAATTTGCATCAATGAACTAATAGATTTATTAAGTCATTAAATGTCTGCCCCGGACTCTCCACTGGAATGCTAGTGGAGGAGGTTCCCAGAAACTAGTCTTTAATAAATATGACTAAGTAGAGAAAAAGATGTTTCAATAATTTGTTGACTCATCCTAACTTTAGGATTAGGCTTTAGTAACTAGGGATTCGGCACTGAAAACTGTAGTTTACTGTACCTAAACCCTAAGTGGGGAGAAAGGATGATGTGAGAGGAGACAGAGAGCCACTCGCCGACACTTATACCCTCAAACAGACCACCAGATGAGACATGATGTGAAATTATAATGGAGATGAGATGGAAGGACAGGAAATTCGGGGAATGTAATTAACCTAACCAGCATTTGCCTGGCGACCTGAGAAAGCCCCTGAAAAAACCCATGGGTGAGGTAGGTCAGCCACAGGAAACAAACCCAGGTCTCCCGAATGCGGAACACGGAAGAAACCTCCTGAGCCATCCTGCTCGGTTATCTCTGCTTTAATCACTTTGAATATCTAAGTGCAGAAAACAATGGTTCCTGATCATACCACCATCATTCTTTGTTGTTGTTGGATGAACCTCTGCATAAGCAATGACTGATGTAATTTAAAAATTTAAGAATATTGTAAAAACCATTTATAGTTGGTTTATTGACACTCAATCAAATATAAACAGGCCTTTTGTTCCAGAAAATTTATTAATGAAGAATTATTGTAATTAACATTTTTCTTACTTTTCTACATATTCACCGATCTTTTCTATACATTTGTTCCAACGAACGGGCAGTATTTTAATGCCAGTATCACAGAAAGTACAGGGATGTGTGCGGAGCCAATTGCGCACAAAGTCTTTCACCTCCTCATTGGTTGTGAAACGATGTCCTCCAAGAGCTTCTTTGAGTGGACAAAGCATGAGGAAGTCACATGGTGAGAAGTCTGGGATGTAGGGTGGATGTGGAAGGGCTGTCCAGTGCATTTCGGCCAATTTTTGCTGTTTTGCTGTTGCAGTGTGTGGTCTGGCATTATCCTGCAGAATCAACACATTTCTGATCAGACTGCTGCAATGTTTTGACCAAAAAGCATCTCGAACTTAACTGAGAAGGTTACAGTATTAGGCAGCATTAATGGTACATCATCATTGCCCTTGTTGTTCAAGGAAGTCAATAAAGACACCTTTCGAGTCCCAGAACACTGTGGCTAAAACATTCCCTGCTGACAGTCGTGACTTGGCTTTCATTGGCGGTTGCTCTCCACTCCAGACTGGCCCTCTTTGACATGGGTGTGTAATGATGCACCTAAGTCTCATCACAAGTGATGATTCTGTCCCGAAAAGCATCACCTTCCTCTGCTCTCTGTTCTGCAGTGAGATACTGTGGAACCCAACAAGCTGACACTTTTCTCAATTTCAGCTTCCTTCAAATGATTCATTGGACATATCCATAGCTTATGAGAAGTTGTTGACAAATCTCGAGCACTGTGATGTGGCGATCCCCTTCAGTGATGTTTTGAACCGCTGGGATGTTTTCTGTATTGGTGCAGGGGCTGTGAGGGTGGGCCAAGTTTTCAACACGTTCATGTCCTTCATTAAACTCATGGCACCAATGTTTAACTCTGGACCATGAAAGGGTACTTTCCCCAAACTGTGGGAGCAGCCACCGAGGAATTTCAGCTGCACCAACATTTCATCGACAAGAAACTGAATTATTACTCGTTTGCACCTCTCTCTCAGTCATCTTGGCGGTAACTGAGGGATATAGCCATACGAGTTTCCAAGGCCACTGTCCACTTCCAGGAATCTCACTGCACGTGCTGTAAAAGCCTCGAGCCCATATGGCACTCTATGCATGCACAGTAAACAAAGGCCTGTTAATATTTGATTGCCCCTCGTACTTTATCACAATAAGAGTATTTGATCTTGTAAATTTCAGCTTTTTTTGTCTTGTAGTATAGGGACTTTTAATCTATTACAACGTAATTTCTCTATTCCAATCTCTAAGGTCTATGATACAATGACGCAGAAAATTAATATAATTTTGAGTCGAACTAGTACTCAGTGCTTCATTTATTGATAGTATTTACTATCATCAGCTGTTGTCGACTAATGGATGTTGGTTTGGTGAACTCCTTGGAGGTGATCCAAATTTGAAGTTTGGGTTCTCTTCAAAGGTAGTATTGAAATTGAACAATTTTCTTTCATATTTCTTTATGAAAATTTTTGTCCACATGATAAATGCAGCTGGACCTGGATACTTTTTAATAGATTTCCTGTTCTATATCATGATTCTCCTTCCAAAAAAGGTACGCTGCCTTCAACTTATGTATGTCTTTGTTCCTGATGTTCCTAAAATGCTCCTTAAGCCTAATGTTTAAATTCCTTTTAGTTTTTCAGATTTAAAAGTTGTCACAGCCTTTGCAATTTATCCGGTACACACCTGAATTTTTGTCTGTAGGTATCTCCTCTGTATTATGTGATTTTAAAAGGTGTTGTACACTGAATTTGTTTTGTGGGGCCAAAGTAATATTGTGTTCTTTGAAGACTTTTTGGAAAAGGTGTGTAGCCCTGGGATGATAAGTACATTTTCTGTATAAAGTTTTATTGCTGATTGGGGAAAGAGTGGTTACTTGTTTGCATCTTTGTTGTCTTTTGAATTTATCAATGCTCTTTTTTACCAATTCAGCACTGAATCCATTGTATTCTGCAACATAAATAATATTATTGTATTCTTTTATACATTCCATCTTGTTTAAAGGTACATTAACCAGCCTGTGAGTTAAACTGTTGATAACAGCATACTTGTGTTGTCTTGAATTATATCCATCTGATTTTATGAAAATTTCTGTTTCTTTCCTATGTATGTCAAATTCTAATTTTGCATGTTTTCTGATTAGGTTCAAATTTAAAAAAGGTATTTCATTGTTTGTCTCTTTTTCTATGGAAAAATTTTTGCAGGATTTTGTAAATTCAGTAGTTTTAACAACTTGTTTCTCATTTACTATTGCCCAAATGTCATCCACAAGTCTATACCAATGTTTGAAAACTAGTGGAAATGCCTTGGTGATATGGGTTTCTAATAAGCTCATGAAAAGGTCTGTCAGAAATGGGGACAATGGGTTGCCCATAGATAGTCCTTATTTTTGTTTGAAAATTTTTTTAATTGAAGTGAATATGGACTGTTCAGTACATATACTTGTTAAGTGAATTTTTGGGGGTAATTAACATCCTCCAACATTAAGTCATATCGGACGATGAACGAAATGGGTGAAATGATGCTCAAATGAGTCCGTGGTCCATGAAGCTTAGGGTTACCCGACATTAAAAATAAGACCTGAAGCTTTCCTGGTGACGAATATGCTCAATTTCTTCTTGGACTGAAAAGACAATTAGATATCAACGTTTCGGGAGTGTGCACCATTCAGTTGGTGACAGAAAATTATAGATCTTAAGTTTTGTTGATGAATTCCAACGTATTTTTAATACTGTGGCTTTCAAATTTTGGTAGCTTCTTAAATTTTTTCTTTAGCCATTTGGACAGTTTGTAGCAGAGTGTGTTTATGTTGTTAATGATGGGTGCATCTTATTCCTGTTTTATCAATTTTAGGTAATCTGTATATGTTAGCTATTGTAGGGTTGTCCGGTTTCAAACTTTTATTTCTTTTGATATACTCATTTTATCCTTGATATTTAAAGGATGAGAACATCATTATTATGTATGTTTCTATAAAACTGCAAAACCAAATATTTGGGTGAAACGCAATATCTTCTCTACATGATAGAGAAAGCAATGAAGGTTAAAATGATCAGAATTTTAAAATTGGAATTTAACAAGTTTAGATGAACAAGCAGTTTGAAGTAATGTATGAATTCACAGAAAAATCATTGCCCATCATAGCACTTGGTTTAATAGAATTAAAATAAAAAATTGGTAGGAGATTATTTTGGAGAGAGGAAGAATTAAATCAAAAGAGACTTCTAAAAAAAAAAATTAAAAATTGATAGCAAAATTCAGGAAACATTTGGAAGCTTTGGAAACAAAGAGTCCTTATTGATAGGGATAGCAAATTAGAATGGAGAAGGAATTACTAGTATTAGAACAGTTGTAGTAAAGGTGAAAGTTCTAAGACAGAGAAGATATTTAGATGAATGTTGTTTGTGGGGAATGAAAGATAGTTATTGGCATGTGATTCTTGAACATACGAAATTGGAGTGATTTAACGAAAATTAAGGCTCAAAAATTCCTCATAGGACGTGTCGAATCTGGAAATGTTTCAGGGTAACTGCAAGAAACAGTTCATTACATTCTATAATCCTGTGTAGCCTTACTTTACATGAGATATACTGCTTTTGCAAAAATGATTTTAGAATTTGAAAACATACTGTTATGAGACTGGGTGAAGATTTTGAAGCAATACAGGTAGCACAATACAACCAAATTTGGAGCTATGAAGGAAATCTGTATCAAGTAAGAAAGTAAAAATTTGGTTTCGTTAAGTTCCATCCAGGATTTCAAAATTTATAGACTTCCCTAATATTTTCCAATCCCAAATCAACCTGTTACCTGGGAAGATACATTTAACCATTGTTGCAGACCCAAGTCCATCTCCATAATAAGAATTTCGGTATGTTCTGTATTTTTAATTTAATCCAATGTATGTATGCTTTTAAGCTTTGAAACAACTTGGATTTAAAAGCAGTTAATATGTAACAGCTGAATTACTCCTCGCTCAATGACAGGAAACTTTCAAATCACATTAAATTTCTGCCACATTGCTAACACAGCTGACATTTTTCTGTTTGCAGACTACTTAGAAATGCTTTGGAGGATTTATTTAGCTCTTTGTACTTACCTTAAAAGGGAACAATATGCCTTAGCATATTACACCAAATGAATGAAAAGTAATTGCTTGAGCATTATCATTCTCAACTGACAAGCCATATCACTCATTCCCAGGTGTATTTCTAAACATAGCTGAAGTTTTAGTCAATTGCTGGAAATTTCTCATTTCTTCACTCTAGCCGTATATAGACTAAAGTCTTCGATAAATAGAGTCAACATGAAAAATTCAATGCTATGACCAGGATTTGAAACATGGATCTCCTGGTTTCCGTCCAGTTGCTCTAACCCATTGAGCTACCATGGCCAACTTCCCATCATTGAATTTTTCATGTTGACTCTATTTATCGAAGACCTTAACTTATATATGGCTAGTGTGAAGAAATGATTCATTTTCATCAACTGACTAAAATAATAAGAGTTAAATGATGAAGCCTGGGACTCAAGTACTTATGATGGTAAGTCACCACAAATGGTGTATCTTGAATGCAAGAGCCCCTGGTGCTCTATCAGGGAAACATACGAGTCAAATGGAGAATTCAACATCATGATGGCAGATTCATGGTTCAAATCCTGGCCATGACATTGAATTTTCATGTTCACTATTTACAGCTGAAGTTTCTTGTATTATCTTATGTCTATAGATCAAGTACTTAGTCCTTATTCCAAAGTGACTAGTTACTCAACACTTTATTTCTCTTAATGCAACTGTTGAGAAATCTACCCTGACACTTTAGCTGTTACACTATGAATATAACTCTCCAAAAGAATGATTTCAAAAAATTGCATCTGTTTCACAGTAGGAGGGTCGCTATATAAATATTGACACAAATAATAATCACACTGTGTAGGTTCTTTTCTTAGGAACCATTTCTGACACTGGTGTAGATAAATTCTTATATGCTGGGCTGCTTCTTCAGGGCTAGAAAATTGGTGAACTCCAAGTCATATTGCAAGGTGCTCTGTCTGAGATTATGGATTGGATAACTCAATTCGCTTTGCTCAAGTTCTTAGTGCACATTATAAGTGTGCAAGTTGATGCAACAAATAGCCCTTTTAGTTCAGTCTTTGAATGGTAGGATTTTTCTTACAAACAGTTTTGGAAGGCTAACTTCTGTTTACCATTGCAGAAAGTCCTGATTTTAAAAAAATAATGGTCACAAATTAACTACTTGTGGCCTACTCTTGACATTGGTGGGTAGAAAACATAGAGATTTTGATCCCGCACCAAACTGCTATAACCATGTTTCATCACCTGTAAGAATATCTAAAATTCAGCAAGTCTTCCCACAGTTATAAAGCCCAGCGGTCATTTATAAACCACTACATATATTACTTACTCATTTTACATGAATTGTCAAGTGTTATTTTCTCCATGTATGTCATCACTGAAGTTATTGGGTTATGTGAACACATTTTCGTCTTGTTACTTTGGAACATTGGGCAAATAGAGAGGCAAACAAAATATATTGATGACATTGTGTATGTTGAACTATTGTGTGTTTCAAATGGGAAGAGTTCTGGAGTCCAGCTACTTAGATGCATTACAGCACTCAGCGTTGCCAGCTATTTATTCACACTAATTTTATATTTCCCTCTCTCTCAATGTGCAGGTTTGCTTGATATTAGATGTATGGGTAAGTTAATTAATTTTCAAAACTTTTAAAAGTATGCAGTTGCCAAAATCAAAATTGGAGAAAAGCATTTTTACAAATTATGCATATTTATAAACATTATAATTATAGTTTATGAATCACCTGTTTTTCTAATTCAACGGAACTGCCAGTGGTTCAGCCATATCACTATCAATGTCACTTACGTCACGAGACAGTTTTTATGTCACTGTCTTCAAATGTCTTGCAAATGTAAGATTATAGGTTCCAAAATCCCATCATGTGCTACTTCTTTCTTGAAATCATCTTCTTGTAGGTTTTTTGCATGTCTCATGCAGTAAGAGCTCAAGTTATATTCTGTAGAGTTGGAAATTCACCTTGGTCATAAAACTTAAACAATTGTATGTACGTCCTTGTCAAAATCGCTTAAATTTGTAACCCTCTTGGGAGAATCAATATGTTTTCTGGGCGACAAACATTTGGGCACCACTGGGATCAAATTTTCTTACCTTTCCAAAAATGCGGGATACACTTGCTTTATGTACACCACACGCTTCAGCAGTAAACAGTTGAACATTTTTTAAATCGAGATGATCTGAAGAATAATATTGAAATAATATAACAATAGAATTGAATAATATTAATTTTAGCTTTCCAGAGTAAATAAACACTTCTTATCCAGCATTCATTCATAAATATAAGCATACAACATTCCACAGGCTAACAGGAAATGAAGTGTTTGCCATTTCTCGAAATTAACACATTGACTTATTCAAAGTAATTCCTTTCATGTCGTATCAATAGTATAAATTTCAGTTCTGAGTAATTACAAGTGTATGAACACACATACAAACCAATGATAGTGCTTTACCTCACAATGCATTGGTAAATATATTTTTATATTTGTTTATATTAAGAAAATTATTTGAGCCGATACACATTTACATGGTTTTTAAACAGAAGAACTGAATAATACTGCTCTGAACCCTCTAGAGTAAATAGATATTACGAACCATTCATAAACAAAGATGTAATGTGACCAGACACGTTCTACCAGGCCAGGAAGAAGTTACTGTTCCTTCTCGCTTGGATTTAACAAACACCTTGGTTGATTCAAAGTAATTCTTTTATCACGTCATGTCAAACATTTACATTTCAGTTCTAATTACAATTATACATTGCGATGCATTGTTATAATATAATAGTGCTTTATTTGTATTAGGAAAACTATTTGAACTAAAAATATGGGCTTTTCTTGGTTATGTTAGATACATTATTCTCTACTTTCCCCATAGAACCTTGTGGCAAAATCTGAAATTTTATCTTAGCTCAAATAGTATTTAATAGTGTCTCTTTAGGTTGGTGCTCGTCACACCTCACTTATGGGGAATGAAATACAACAACACCGCAGGACTCCAATTGGTTGCTCACCTAGCCGGGCTCAAGGATATCATCCCATTTAAAACAGATAGTAAAACATTACACTTTTTTCCGCCCCAATTTTTGAAAAAATAAAAATTTGGGCATTAATGGGTTAAGTATTTTCAGCTTCTCCGCTTCAGACAAAATAATTCTTCTTGAAAGTTCGTTTTTCTTTTTAAATATGAAGGTGCTCATAAACAATGATCAGCACATTTGCAGACTACTCCTTCATACCCGCTATATGTTCTTGTATTTTAATATTGGATCTTCCCTAATTGTTTCTTCCACAGACGAATTTTTCAGCCATTACTGTTGTCTGCTACTTTTCATTTTTAATGATTAGCATTTCCTATTTAAATTTTCCAAAGCAATTTTCACAGTAATGCATGAAGCAGGAAAATCCCTCAAACACTGGTTGCATTCACTTATACTACACTTCAAGTCATACAAGACCATCAGATGTAAAATATCCTCATTTACCACTGCATTAAAATTTCACTTTCCAGACATAAAAAAAAATAATGCATGAAAATGGACAAAGAGATCTGCTGCCTCAGGGCAGAAAGGCATTCCCTAGGAATGGTTAATGCTGTTATCAGTACTTATCCAGTGACCCTCGTAATAATATCCAACATCCACCTTTCTGACACAATAAAGTAAAGAGGTGCAATACTACTTAAGTAAATATTTGCTTTGCTTTGCAACTTAATGACTCCAAGGGCTGAAATTCTAGACTTTGCACCACCATCTTATAAAGCAACATGTTGTTATAACAAGGCATCTTCTTCATTAACAAATGACACTTCATGTGCATTACTCCATACCAGAGAGTCAAAAAATGTATTATTATGTTAATCCTTAGGCATGCATTCATCAGGAAGCAATTCCTGTGATCAATATTGCCCTTCTTTGCTCCTCTCCCAACCAAAACACTCTCCAGCAGCCGGCAACAATAAGTCTGTCTGCCTTTGTTACAATACCAATAGAAAGTGCAAATGACCCACCTCTACTATCAAGTAGTGAGCCTGCCTCCCATTCAGTCTCAGGTTTGAATCTTGGTCAGGGGGAATTTTTGGATAAGGTTTTTTCAGGGGTTTTCCATTTTCCTGAAAGATGATGTCTGGTAACTAAGCTCAATGCATCCTGGACTCTTTGAACATCATTTCATTCATCATCCGACATGACTTTACCCTAGAGGTTTTCCCTTATCCTGAAAGATAAATGTCAGGTAACTCTAAACTCTTTGAGCATCCCTTCATCCGTTTCACGTAATGGTTGATATAATTTACGATGAAGGATATTACACTCTCTCTTATTCGCATTGTATTTTCTTAGTTTCCCTTTACTTGCTCCTTTCAGAGGAGACTATTATTTTCGGTGTAAATTGTCTGTGTACCATTTTTTGTATTGTTCAGTGAAGTCCATAAACTGCTTATGAGTTTATACAACTAAGAGGTTATGGTTAGTTACTTGAAATAATACAAGTAATAATTTTAAATTAGACTTTTATTGCTGCAGATGAAATTATTACACTTGACATGCACAGCTGAAAGAAAAGCACACTCATACATTTATACATA
Source organism: Mantis religiosa (assembly GCA_030765055.1). Classification (NCBI taxonomy): domain Eukaryota; kingdom Metazoa; phylum Arthropoda; class Insecta; order Mantodea; family Mantidae; genus Mantis; species Mantis religiosa. Next base: position 98,949 of record JAUKNK010000017.1, read on the forward strand.
CATACAAGATGGAATTAAGGTCTTGGAATCAGGTTAAGGAATTACATCCCCAAGAGAAAAAGGAGTTTGAATAGCTGAACATCTAGACCATTTGGATATATGTTAAAACAGGTAACATCCTCCCCATTTTAACTGTAAACATAATCCAAATATGTAATGCATATATGCTACCAGCATAGTGATATTCTATTGCCAATAGACGGCCACCTAGACCTAGGCATATACTGGCGGGTCACTTTACCCTGCCATCAAATTTCGTCCCTCTTCATCTTTCAAGGCTGAAAGACCAGGCAGTGTGGATGGTGTACAGCAAATGCAATCGCTGTGCTCTGAGGAGAGAACACACCCTTCCCCAGCATGGAATCTTCTGCCTGTACTATCTGTTCAGTCTGCAAATAGGAACCTGCTATACTACACCTGTCACTATCAAGCACTCTCTGACCTCTTCCCTACCTTCCGGCTTAACCTTGACTGCATTACTGAACTCAATTGTTAAGTATTCTAAGTATTCTAAGTATTCTAAGTATTCTAATACCTCTTGCTTGATTATAGTACTGGTATAATGCAAAAATTCCCACCTCGGTAGCGTAGATGGTAGCATGTCTGCCTCACATTCAAGAGGTCCCGAGTTCGAATTTCGGTCAGGGTGAGTTACCTGGATAAGGTTGTTTCCAGGGTTTTACCTTATCCTTAAAGACTAATGTCGGGTAACTCTAAGCTCTATGGACCCTGGGCTCATTTGAGCATCATTTCACTCATTTCATTCCCTGTCGGATATGACTTGACACCTTGGAGGATGTAAATTACCAAAGAAAAAAAAATCCATTGGAAAACTTATTCATGTCTACACGTATTATGTTTACTCATGTTAAAATAACAGACACTGAATAATATTCACTAATCAAATAATTTACATCCTTCAATGCATTTCAATACGAGGTAAAGAAATAAATCTAAGTGGTTTAGAAGTATACTCCTGGTGAGCAGCACTACCTTAAGTAACCATTCTATCACCATGTCACTCAACATAGTCAAAGGATGCAGCATGTCTTCTTGATATTCATCTGCGGCATATGACAACTTGTATTGGCATACCAGTACTCCTTTCTGTTTCTCATGTTTACCGAATTAGACTTAATTCCATTTATTGGCAGTAAAAGCCAGTCATTTTTAACAATGTCTTTCTCATAATCATGGTGTAAATTCAGTAGCTTCAATATTGTGGTAATTCTTGCTACTAAGACCAGTTTATACACGAAGATAAACTCACCTCCTTTTTACACAAAAATATTTATAACTTCACTTATTTGGAAATTTATGAATATTTCTGAATAAAATTTCTGATAAAAAAATCTGTCATTTATCAATTTAATTGTTCAGATTGCGACCAGGTTTACATTGGAAGGGCCGAATGTAATTTAGAAAACACAATGAAAGAATATTTTTGAAATATTAGGTATAAACAGACTGATGAATCGGACATTACAAATTATTTTTGGGAAAAAGAATTTATTTGAAAAAATAGAACTCATGTAATGAATTTTGAAATACAGACAATAGATTGTCTAAGTTTATTTCATTTTCAGAGTTTGGTAATACTGATAAAAATATTGTGACCTCTAGTGACCATTAACATGGACAACTTAAGTGGAAGTACTGTCCAGCAACACACAGAAGCTCCCTGAAAGGAATGTGGCACCCTTACTCAGTGGGACAAGGACAGCGAATGTGTGACAGAACGCATTCTACACAAGAAGCAGAACTGTTAAAAAACATGCATCCTATTCACTCAGTACTCTAAAACCGAGAAGATTCATTCACAATAGTAGAAGCCCTCAGAATGTTTTTGAATGGTCTATAACTGAACGGGCATGGGGTGTCAAACCTGTATGGGGGAGGGTGTAGGAACTTTTTCCAATCCCCCTGCATCTCATCCCACGGAGACTTTCTCTCCAGTGGGGAACTGTACCTGAGGATGTAAACAAGAGTTTACAAAACTGTTTCTTAAAATATTCATCAATTTCCTTAAAGATAAATGAAGTTTTGTTACAAATAGTTATATTTTGTGCAGTATTTGCTTCACTATTGCTAGCTTCTACATTTTTACATACTACTTCCTTTCCACATCTAATTCCAGTACACGGTGTTACACCAAGTCACATTTTCCTGTATATTCAAGCATGGTTTCAAGATGTTTTGTACCAATAAGGTATTTATCCTAAACCAATATTTTACAATTAATGCTATTACTACTCCTAGTTGTTTGTGCAGCCCCACTAGGTCATCACAAAATTATACAATGCACATAATAAATTTCCAACTCAAACTCAGATTTTAAAGCACATTCACCTGTCTGACAATAATATTGTCAAGCAATTATTACATTCCTGTGGCAAAATAATTCAGCTGAGATTAAAAAATATTTTTTGGAGTAGGCTATCTTGGAAAGATATCTGATGAGGAATCTTGATCCAACTTGAAATTGCAGCAAGGAGAAATTCAGGCTAAATGGGATTTGCAAACGCTACTCACTCTTCTCACGCTACAGAACATCTGGAGCCATTAGGAGAGGATTCTGGTAATATTTAAACTGTTTTTGTCCTAAAGACTAAACAATATGATAAAGATCAGATGATCAAAACAGCTGTTTGCTCTTTTACTTCTGTGCGTCTTGTACGCACGCATGCACGCGCACACAAATATAAACTAAGAGAATGATGACAGTAATAGTAGTAATCATCATCACAGCAGCAATATTATGAGTTGGCCGACTGATTAGTTATTCTTGCTTATGAAGCAAAAAGTATACTTCTTAATCTCAAATGCACATGCAGAACTACTCCAATAAATAGAAGCTTTTGTCATTCTTACGAATCTTAAAGTTTTAGGATGTTTAAGGATGGAGGAAAGGTTCAGGAATGGATTCACCTTTCATACTGTCACAACTACACATTCATATACACCCAATTTAAAACCAGATAGGCAGCAACCTTCACACCCAAACAATACAATTTTGTCTAATATAATCTGTAAGATCTACAAATCAGGCTGATGATTAGGGCATTCCACTGATATTTATTGATCATTTATAGCTCTAAATATAAAAACCAATTCATTCTATTTAATTTACAAGATCATTTCTTTAACAGTGAATGAACTATATTCTCGACGGTCAATTTCCTTCTAGTTTTAGACTGGATGGAGTACCATGTATCACACTTTAATCTACAGTATGATGAAGATCACAAACAAAACCATATTTCAAGATAAAGAAGCAACAGAATTTCACTAAGACTATCACTTACATTGGCATTAGAAAAAGAAGATTTAAAAACATATGCACAAATTTAACAATTTTAAGGTCAAATTATGCTTCCCCTCTTCTTTTTCCAATTACCCTTCTTGTATGGATTTTCAAGTGGACACCTGAAGCAACAGAATTTACTAAGACAATCATTTAAACTGATACAAAAAACACATTCATAAATACAAATTAAGCTTTTATTCATTCTTCTTTCCAAAATTATCCTACTTTTATGTGGGCATTCAACTTTCGGTGCCCATTAAGAATAAAAGAAAATATCCATAATAGGTGATATGAGAGTGAACAGGGAATTATGTGAAATTAATGAAAGGAAAGGTGTTTATAGAGCAGTAGCTGGAACAAATGTCAGGGCAAAAAGAGGAAACCCGTCCAGACACAGCTTTATTCTTTGTCCACCACAAGTCACACCGCAATTCCCTGGCGCCAAACCCAGGCTGCCTGTTAACATATGACTTGGTTACTGTCTACCAAAATTTCTCTTATACCTGTACCTCTGGTGCATCTACTTAATAACAACCATTCCATGGTTGTTATATATTTCCTGCAATAGCAGCTACTAGTACATGATGCCACACACTGTGAGGACCATTCAGTGAAATCCTGCTTGCTAGTGAACTGCACATTTCAAGAATGCTCAAACCACTTTGGAGTTGAGAGAGAAACTTTCTTTTCTCTATTATTGAAGTAGCAGATCAAAATGAGTTTATAGAACATGAGCAGAGGTGTTGCTCACCACTTGAGAAGCTCTGGAACCTTAAGGGGCATGCCACAACCACCCCACCAGGTTCCATATAGCTTGTTGTGAAGTCTTAATGAAAACGTGCCACAGATGATAGGTTCCTTAAGAGCCACTAACTTAAACAAGACCACAAGCTTTGTGTAAGGGATGAATAAACATTTCTCCCTACCGATCCAATTTATTTGGTAGATAATGATTATCCAGGCTTGTAGGCTGTGGTCTAGTGGAAAATATTCTTCCAGACGTTTCATTCGAAACTGTATCGAACAGATGTACTCTCAGCTGAGACTGATATCAGTATCAGTACCAGACTGTACCAGTCAAAGCCAAGTACGTGAGTGTTATGGCCAGGCCACTGAGGATATTTGACACAGTTTCGAATGAAATGTCTGGAAGAAGATTTCCCACTGGACCACAGCCTACAAGCTCGCATAATCATTATCTACCAAATGACTCTGGCCGTGAAAGCCTACGCACTACAAAGATCCAAGTTACGTAGCCATATGTATTCATATGGTAACCGTGTAACTTTAAAATAAAATTTCTGTGCACACAGTGTATTAAGGTTAAAATATAACATCCAGACTCATTTGCTAATATAGGAGTAGCTGTCACGTTTTTGCTTAATTTAAACTTTAACAATTACTGGCAAAACTTACTAGTAACCTCAGCTAATTAAATACCACCACGTTACTTGAAATTTACCACAGCAGACGTAACATGTTATTAGTCTATTTTCACATGTTGATTCTGAAAGTGATGGTTAAAATAGAACTTCACATCACAATGACTATATATTTTAGATATACATAACCGAAAATGACTTCACATACCAGGTGGAAACAGCTTATCCTAGATTGCCCACTCTTGTCCAACGTGAGTACTTATGCAGGTGCTTACAAAATGTTAAGATAAAAACATGCTGTACAGTTTAACAATAAAAAAAATCCTGAATTTCAAACAGAAAATTCTGAAAGTGAAGGACATTTTGTAGAGCACGTGGAATTGAATGATTTGGCACACAACTTAAATATTTCTAAAGAAGAATCTGAATTTCTTGGTTCCAGGATTTAACAATGGTATTTACTTGCACCTGGTACAAAAATTATAGTTTTGAAATAGACATCCGAATTTGAAAAACATGTTCAATGAAAGAGAATATGTTTCTGTATAGACATCAATGACCCCTTCGGCTGCTGTGGTGCGAGCGCAGTAGACTTTTGTCACCCGTGGTACCTCTGACATAACTAGAGGAACCTCGGGCCGAACATTTGAGCCCCTCCTTGAATAGGAGTTGTTCGGATTGAGTTGTACTCGAGGGGCAGTGTGCTCCCGTTACCCACGGGAGATCGGGTACCTCCAGCCAGGTTTCGGCCGCCCGGAGGGGACAGACGGTTGCCTAAAAAGACCCAGGTACTAGCCTAAGGAGCTAGTACAAGCTGTGCTAGATCACCAGGCGGCCCCACAGAGGTTATTCGGTAGTCTTCCCTGCATGGTTCACGCGCGTAGGTTGCGTATCCATTTCCACCCGTCTTGAGGTCGATAGGGGGGGGCTTAGGCCCCAAGGAAGGAACCCCATAGTTTTGCATCGCTCCCAGGCTGATAGATGCCAGAGTCTTCGGGCTTTCGGGTAGACCTCGCTGCAACTATAGTAATAATGACTCACTTCGTCAAATCAGTGGCTGTCGAAGTGTGTTTCTCACAGCCACCTGCTTTCTACTATGTCAGTCAGCCAGTGGCCTGGCCTTGAACATGTGTTACTTTCTCACAGCAGACTGCACAAATGTGATTTGGCAATACTTTAGTATGTTTTATCAATACAATAATGTTGAAAATTGAAAAAACCTTGGGCCATTAGGCTCCATTTGCAATTAACACAAATGCTAACTTAAATGCACTAATAGGGTTGGGTTGAGTTGAGTTTGCAAGGAGGGAAACCTAAAAAAAAAAAAAAAAAAAACCAGCACTGCGACCTTATGCAGATCTATTATGCATCCCCAACTTTGTGGCTATCAACTAAGTAATTCGCTATTCATAATCACTAATATGGTAACACTGTTCACACTTAGTAATATGCTTAGGCTACCTGATATAAAGTTATCTATAAGCAATTGAATGTAATACTCCAAAAGATGTTTTCATACTGTAGACTGAAAACACAAATGGGTTTTAGCTCTTTTTGCACATAAAGCTTGCATTTTCTCCGTTAAGTATTTAGTCATTTGAAAGAAAATTAAAGGCCAGACAATGATAATTAGGTTCATCACTCTACCATGAATGTCATATTTTATATTGTACATGAGGTTGAAATCAAATTAACAAATTAATTATACTTGCACTGCATTTATTTATCTAATCTCACCAGAGTGACCTCAATGTGGGCCTCAAGCACTTGCATGGTTCTATGTGAATGCTTCCAGTAGTATGGCTGCTAAGTCCTCAATTTACAGTTTATTTTTAATTAGAATGCTACTTATGTGAGGAAAATCTGTAATCAAATGATATTTCTGTGTAATGCAATCATACACTGAGTTTTGATAGAAATATTAATAGGAAACATTGCTCAAATGGCAAATCTTACTATAACATGGATATTTTTGTAACGCTAAACTTTTATCTAAGTTTATCATCAGTAAAAGCTCTTTAGTTCACGTTGCTTTAGGCAAAGATCTTTTCATACGCTGCTCAAGGCATTTTTTGGGTCAGTGTGCGATTCTTGTAAATAATACTGAAACTCTTGAGTGTGCTGATGGTATTAACCAAATGGACTGAATTCTGATGTATTGATTGCTATATACTGGGTGCTTACAACATTTACAACGTAGTTACCATTTAACATGCCTGCGCTGCGACATAATGGGCCAGGGAGCTGTGCTTTGGTTACCTGCAACAGAAGTCCCTGGGTTCAGATTATATCTGAACAGAGTAAACGTACACTGGACTCGCCGTGTATTTGCGATAAGCTGAGGTAAACATCTGTGTTGCAAATATTTTCTGCTATGCCTTCTCACTTTGCCATGTAATATGTATATAGGAAGAACACATTAGTCTAACACATCAAAATATGCAAGCTCGTACACACACACACACACACACACACACACACACACACACTTCCTGCCTTCATGATGTAACCTATTAGCAGTGTTAAATGATGAACAGCTACACATTACTGTCCACTTTATGTTCTTTAAATATTTTGTAAGAATAAACATATGTAATCTGCATTTTTGATGCTTGTTTAACATTATTTGAACTTAACAATCATGTTATATGTGTTTGGAGGAATTTAGTAGCAGTGACGTCAGCCGCCAGAGAGAGAGCAGACAACAACAGATGCCAGTTGGAAAGAGATCAAAAATGGAGGCGAATGCCTTTGAAACCAGTCTCTCATAAATGTAAACAAGTGACGAGTATTAATAAACCAACTACAAATAGCTTTTGAGATTAACAATCATGTACTTAGCTGAGCTGCTAACGATTATTTATGGAGGAATTGTGACAATAACACTGCAGTTAATTGAATGATTCATGACAGATGACCACGATTGGTCAGAGTAGAACCGTGTGAAGCACTTCACAATAAATGAATCAAATGACTAATTACTTTGAAAGAACCAGATCAGTTTACAAACTTCATTTCACTCTTTTATTTGTTCCACAGACAAAAACTTCTCCCTGCATTATTTTGTACTCCCTCCATCCCATAATAATTGACCAGTCCTCCGAAATAGCATTACAGAAATTAATGACAAGGGAAAGTTTTGGATTTACATGTGTGCAGAGTTGCGCAGTAGTACAGTGAACATGACTGAAGATTACTCACGCAACCTTATCACGATGATCAACAAACACCATGAAGAGCAACACCACCAGAGGGCATTGATTTTCGTAACAACAGCGTGGTGCTGTATGCAGATAGGTGATGCAAACCATGCTAGAAATCGTTAGTTGAGTACAACCCTACAGTGAGTACATCCGTAAATAGGAGTAACAATAGGTAATGACAAAACTTAACTGTATTGGAACACCACAGTGATGCGAAACAATTATTAAATTATAGATGAGTGCTGCCATCCATTGATTTTGTGATGAATTTAAATGTGGGGTTGTCTTCTGGTGAAATCACACCAGAATAAAATAAAGCACTAAAATTGTGTGAATCATTATCTTGTTTCATTTGCACCCCAAATATTCCTTAACACCAGTCACAGTATGTGGATCAGACAATTACCCTGGGACAAAATATATAGGCCTTCTGGTCAATTAATAAGGCAGATGTATAACAGACGATTAATATGGAATAAATGAAATACGAGTACTCGACAATTATTACAGGACGAAGGGAATTTATTTTTTGTGTTTTGATTTTCCTGTTTTCCGCAGAAACAGTCTTTTGATTCCAGAACAGGGAATAAAAATATTGGCTATCATTATGAAATGAATGCAGATTGCTAGACAATGGTTTATTAGATGTTTACATTTTTACAAGAGAAGTCTATCTATCAAGGATAATGCAAGCTACCATTCTAAATTCTACATACCTCCCTCTATTAATTCCAAAATGCAAATTAGTGTCGCAGCAACGAGCATAAAAAGATGGATAGTGTCTCATGGAGATAAAGAGCTTGCATAAGCAGATGAACATAGCGCTGGATATAAAGGTCTGCCGAAAAAAACGAGATAATTGGGAATTTCTGGTGACATGGTTCGGTTTCTTTATTGTTGCGGAACAGTCTGGAATCATCAGATGAGGTATTTAAGGGTACAACAACTCGCCAAGAGTCAGATGTGAGTTGTAAAGGAGGGTGGAAACAGTCGTGAACAGATGTAACGAGAGCTGATGCAAACAGGTGTAATCAGAACGCTGTTGTGGTAATTGACCTTGGTAGATTGTGATGGTGTATGTGATGTAATACTGCTACTGTGAGTATTTCTATGCAAATAAAAAATGATTTGAATTTCTGCAAATTGGACTTTTATTTCTACGAACTCACGTCACATTATTTACAACTGGCTGGCACATAATAAAATAACATTCCACCTTTATTATTTTAGTTAATTGATGGAAATTAATCATTTCTCCACACTAGCCGTATATGGGCTAAGATATTTGATGGATAGAGTCAACATGAAAAATTCAAATCCATGGCCGGAATTTGAACCACGGATCTCCTGGTTTCCGTCCAGTCGCTCTTAACCTTTGAGCTACCATGGGCAACGTGCCGTCCTGACATTAAATTCTCCAGTTGACTCGTATATTTCCCTGGTAGACCACTAGGGGCTCTCGCATCCGAGATACACCGTTTGTGGCGACTTACTATTTTAAGTACTGAAGTCCCAGGCTTCATTATTTAACTTTTATTAATTTAGTTAATTGATGGAAATTAATCATTTCTCCACACTAGCCGTATATAGGCTAAGATATTTGATGGATAGAGTCAACATGAAAATTTCAATGCCATGGCCGGGATTTGAACCACGGATCTCCTGGTTTCCGTCCAGTTAATAAAAAAAATGACTCTGGCCGTGAAAGCCTACGCACTACAAAGATTCAAGTTACGTAGCCATATGTATTCATATGGTCACCATGTAACATTAAAATAAAATTTCTGTGTACACAGTGTATAAAAGTAAAAATATAACATCCAGGCTCATTTGCTAATAGTGGAGTAGCTGCCACGTTCATTTGTTTAATTTAAACTTTAACAATTACTGGCAAAACTTACTAGTAACCTCAGCTAATGAAATACCACCACCTTACTTGAAATTTACCTCAGCAAGGGTAACGTGTTATTAGTCCATTTTCACATGTTGATTCTGAAAGCGATGGTTAAAATAGCACTTCACATCACAATGACTGTATATTTTAGATATACTTAACCGAAAATGACTTCACATACCAGGTGGTTACAGCTTATCCTAGATTGCCCACTCTTGTCCAACGTGAGTACTTATGCAGGTGCTTACAAAATTTTAAGATAAAAACATGCTGTACAGTTTAACAATAAAAAAATCCGGGATTTGAACCAGAAAATTCTGAAAGTCAAACACATTTTGTAGAGCAAGTGGAATTGAATGATTTGGCACACAACTTAAACATATCTAAAGAAGAATCTAAATTTCTAGGTTCCAGGCTTTAACAATGGTATTTACTTGCACCTGGTACAAAAATTATAGTTTTGAAATAGAAAGAGAATATGTTTGTATAGACATCAATGGTTTAATGAGTGAACGAGAAACTGAGCATAAACTAAATGACTGGCAATTGTTTATAGATTCATCAAAGTTCAGCTTAAAGGCTGTTACTTCATAATGGTAACAAACTCCATTCCGGTTTTCCATTTTGTAGGTCCTACAGAAAGTTATGAAAGTATGGCCAAAATTGTACATTTTAAAATAGATGTACTGCTGGAAAATATCTGATGACCCTAAAGTAACTAATTTGGGTGAGTCGCCAACTAGCCGAGGATGAAATATAATGATCTTGAAAACGTTTCAATTATACAAGTGAAGTTTGAGTGTAAACATAGTGACTCATGAATCAAACACAAAAACAAACTTGTTGCTTAAACTACATGGAGATTCACAAATTCTTGTTTTTTGTGTTTCTGAGACAGCCATGATATGCAAAACATTATGTGGTACAACAGTGCGGCAAGTGGCAGAAATATGTCCCAAGGGAGACTAATGTAAAACAAACATCATTGGTTCACCTGATAAGATTGTTTTCCCTACCTTATAATAAAACTTGGGCTGACGACTGTTATTAAGGCACTGAACAAGGATGGTAGTGGATTTGCACATTTGCAGGGCAAGTTTCCAGTTAACTTACGCAAAATTGAAAGAAGGAATATTTGTTGGATTAGCAACTTGGCAATTATTTACATTAGTTGTGTATGGCTTTCTTGGAAACACAAAGGAAAAGAACTTTAAAACTTTGGTCTCAAATATTTTAAAATGCTACAAAGACATGGGATGTAGAATGCCTTTGAAAGTTCATTACGTCATTCTGTATGAAGCTGTGGATTATCAACTACCAGAAAAGTCCTTAAAAGAATTGTGCTAAGTTTCAATGATCTAAGGTCAATCACCAACAATGTGTAGTTTCTGATTACAGTAAATCTAAAATGAAAAAAAAGAAAAGCTCATGAAAACAAAATGTACGCTGAAATCTAGAATGATAAATAAAGAACAAGGTTAATGTTCAGCAAGATATGTGAGAGTAACTCTATAAGCTGAGAACTAGTATGTAATAGAGGTGCTCATTGTTATCTGTGCATATCAAGAGAGGTTTTGATGCAATCATTTCTGTGACTATTGTAAAAAAAAATGTTCCTCTTCTCCTCTTCTTACAAACTAATGAAACAAGTTGCTGAAACTGGCCACATTGTTTGACTGTTCATCACTTGTTCATTTTGAGCAATGTTGGCTGTATCCACACAGACATTTGGTTTTCAATTTTGCCAGACAGACTGCTTTGTCCCACGTAATCATTTGTTTTTAAATTTACTGCAATGATAAAAATTCCAGAGTTAGCTCAGATAAAAGGGGGGAACCACAAACCTTCACACCAAGTTTCAAGTATTATCAAATTATTGGCAGCATCTTGTTGGAGAAAGAACAAAAAAGGTCCTTTAATTGTATATAATGAAAATGGGGGATAGACAAAATCATATTCACATAAGAGTCAAACTGAAAAGTTCAATGTCATTATCTATCCAAAACCTTAGCCTATACACAGCTAGTGTGGAAGAACAATTTTTCCATCCATTAAACTATATTCACATATGTGGACACAAATGTGACCAAGTTGAAGAGCACATGCCATATATTTTAGCAGTACTTTGTACACAGCCACAATATCTATTTTATGTCCAGCTTTATAGGTGTATTATGGAAACAATTCCTTTTCAAGTTTTTTTTTTTTAATATATGAATCATAAGGCTTCTTAGATATATCGCTATCAATGTAATAAATATGGTTTGTTGTACAACTTGGAATTATTATATGTTATGTTTCTGCAAATGTTTTTCTTTTAATTTGAGCTAAATACTACAATTATCATGAATGGAAATCAGATCAAAACAAAATGAAAATAAATTTAGCAGTTGCAGTCTGAAATTTCACTACTAACGGAATACTTAGCAGGCTCCAGATGCAAGATAGAAAACTTGTTCCGATTCATACCAGTTCCTAGACGTCATATTGCTACACAAATATAAATTTTTGTAACAAAACACTTCACTTATCTTAAGAAAATGGTGTTAAGTCTTCTTTCTAACGACACTTTAAAATTACTACATTTAAAAGATAAAATTCACATTAGAAACTGATATTAAGGGATTTCCTCATTTTCTAGATTTGAAGATAAGAAATAATAACAAATTAGGTTTTGTTATTTATAGGAAGTCTACTCATATTGATAATTACATAAATAAAAGTTTTAACCCTTTATACGTACATTTGCTCTTTTAATAGTTTGATAAATAGATAAATAAATATACCTCTGAATAAAGAGGAATTTAATAAAGAATATAAACATATTATTAGTACTGCTTTAATTAATGGTTTGAATAAAGACTTTATAGAAAAGAAGATTGAAGGATTTAAGTATCAAAAAACAATGATATTTCTACCCTATAAAAATAAAACACGATTATAATTTAAAAAAAAATTTCTTACCATCCTTGGGTTAAAAAACATTTTCAAAAAAAACTTAAAGTTGGTATAACTTCAGTTCCTAAAAATAAATATAATATTAAAAATTTACTACATTTTTCTAAAAAAGATAAAATTCCTAATAATAGAAAATCTGGTATTTCAATTTAATTGTTTAGATTGTGATCAGGTTTATATTGGTAAGCCAAAATGTAATTTGGAAACCAGAATGAAAGAAAATTTTGTTAACATTAAGTATAAACAGACTGATAAATCAGCTGTAGCAGAGAATTTTTGGTCATTTAACCATGAAATAAATACAGAAGTTAAATTCTTAAAACAATTAAATGGTCCGATAGGTTTTACGGTTTGGGAAAAAATATTTTGAAACATAAACATAGCGTAATAGCAAGTCAGCTTTCATCCAGTTCTGCAAAAAGTGCCTTGGAGTTTCAGGGTTTCCACAGTTCATTTTGAGCGCAGTTGCTAATCGCTTGCCTTACTGGTCTGTGTGATATTCCTAGCACAGACTCTGGTTGCATAAATGGGATTTTACTATTTTTTTTTTTTTTTTTTTTTTACTGCTTCATTGTCCGGAATGCTCACATATCCTGGAACCAACCTCAATTGAACTGTGTTGTATTCAGCCAGTGAAAAATGGGATTCCCAGCTTTCTGAGACCAGCCTTGATTTCATTGTTGATATCTCAAGAGCTTTATGAGCTACTTGGCTGTCTGTTAGATATCTATTACTCCATAATTCTGCATGTTTACTTTTTCTCTACTGTACAAGTTACACAGGGCAATTAACTTTAAAAATTTGCTATAGCTCTCTAGCTGCAAATTGAGAAAATGAAACTAGAAGAAATCCCAGTTTGTCCTAAACATTTAAATTTCATAGTGCTTTGACTTTTGCAGCAAAAGCATCATTTGTACTCTTGTGTAAACTGTTGTGACATTCCCCCACTTCTGAAGTAAAGATACACAACAGCATTAACCAATCCAGTTGCACAGAAAAATGGAGTCCTGCTGCAAGTGTGGTGTGAATGTCAAGTTGTGATGGCATTTCTTGCTCTCCCACCACCCTCATCACCTCTTGATTCTCCATTCTTGCACAATGTTTTACATAAGCTGCAGTTTATTTATATGGGCCAACAAGAAACCAATTTTTCCAGCATACAGTAAACCAAAGTGACAGTCTGATCTTGGGTCACTGTGAACCAATGTTAAATACACGAATCACTCGTAATAATTAAAACGGCAATCAACTGTGTTTCCAGCTGATTCTGAAGAACTAGATGACACCACAGCATATTACGCCAACATGTTGACAGCTTATTGTGTCAAACAGGTGGACTTCATATTTGAGAAAGGCATAAGCAAACGAGCAACAAGGAATATCTTAGAAATTAACTGAAATAACGGATAGAGTCAACATGAAAAATTCAATGCCATGGCCAGGATTTGAGTCACGGATCTCCTGGTTTCCATCCAATCGCTCTAACTCATTGAGCTACCATGGCCAACGTGCCGTCCTGACATAAAATTCTCCATTTGACTTGTATATTTCCCCAGTAAACCACTAGGGGCTCTTACATCCGAGATACACTGTTTGTGGCGACTTACTATCGTAAGTACTTGAGTCCCAGGCTTCATCATTTAACACTTATTATTTTAGTTAACTGATGGAAATTAGTCATTTCTCCACACTAGCCATTTATAGGTTAAATGGTTTTTGATGGATAGAGTCAACATGAAAAATTCAATGCCATGGCCGGGATTTGAAACAAGGATCTCCTGGTTTCTGTCCAGTCGCCCTAACCCATTGAGCTGCCATGGCCAACATGCCGTCCTGACATTAAATTCTCCATTTGACTTGTATATTTCCCCGGTAAACCACTAGGGGCTCTCGCATCCGAGACACACCGTTTGTGACAACTTACTACCGTAAGTACTTGAGTACCAGGCTTCATAATTTAACTCTTATTATTTTGAGTTAATTGATGGAGAAATGATTAATTTCCATCAATTAACTAAAATAACTCAAATAAGTTTGAGGTTTTTTAAGTGCCGGGCTTTACCTCCTTACCATAAGGACTGTTAATTCCATATTTTTACATTGTATTTTGCTACACAATGTATGAAATGTATAATGGTGAATCCCCACTATTAAATTGTTGGTGCATATTACACAAGTTCATAACAAAAGACTACAAGTGTTCCTCTACTTCAAATGGGATTAATATTTAAAATTTAGGCTTCAGACACAAAAAAAGAACAAATAAAATTAATAAATTATTGGGCATAAATTCTTACTTGAAAGAAGTGGTAATTGCAGCAAGAATATGCACATACTTAGAGCATCTTAAGATACATATCCCAGTTTATCTTGATGACACTTAGGTAAATCAAAACAATCCTAAGCAACACATATGGAAAGATTCAATGAAAAGTGATCTTAAGATATCTAGAGAAAGGAAACTGGCTTATAATAATTTGCCTGGCAGTTTCTGACTTATTTCCAAAAGCAAATGCGTTTTTTATTTCCATGGTATCCACCGAGTATCTGAATCTATTTTCCTTGAATTATATTTGGCAGGCTATAATACTGTGACAAAGCTCACCTCAAAACTTCTTTATTTTCATCAAAATTATTAGCTTAACATTGAAGTAAAATCAGCCTTCCTCTTCCACAGTACTTTGAAACATCTACTTTGTTCCTTTAAGTAATTGTAGCACACACTTTGTTCTGCTTTAATCTTTCTGATTTGCACACAGAGCTGCACAAAATGTTGAATGCAACTCTGATGCTCACATGTTTTGCTTCTCTACCAGTTCCACTGCTCAGCACTTCCTCTCAGAGCTGCATTTAATGGCCCGTGAACTGCTTCCTGTCTGTTCACAACTGCCACCACTTTGTCATAGAGCTTGGAATGTACCACACTCGGTTCAAAGCACCATACAACTCACTGCCACTGAACTCATTCTGACTCTATACATATTAACTGACAGCTTTGTTGGCCCAGCATCAGCATTAATATATTGTGACTTTGTGGGTTCGTGAAATAATAAAACGAGGTTACAAAAACACAAAAACTACACTTTATTCTCCTTGAAATACACTGTTCACCATTACCTTTTGCTAGCTAACCAGAAACTATTTATTTTGCAAAAACTACATTCAACTCTCTGTCGTTACCGGTAACGATCGGCCATCATTTTTCATCGGCTTCGCGAGTCTACAACCAGGGTGACAATATGGACTGTGATGTATCTTTCTGGAATGAGAAACCTCGACAAATTGCCATCACAGAAGGTCTTTTTGTATAGTAATAATGACCCCATAGGGGAGGGGATCCGTCCCCTTCGGCTGCTGTGGTGCGAGCGCAGTAGACTTTTGTCACTCCTGGTACCTCTGACATTACTAGAGGAACCTCGGGCCGAACATTTGAGCCCCTCCCTGAATGGGAGTTGTTCGGATTGAGTGGGACTTGAGGGGGCAGTGTGCTCCCGTTACCCACGGGAGATCGGGTACCTCCAGCCAGGTTTCGGCCGCCTGGAGGGGACAGAGGGTTGCCTAAAAAGACCCAGGTACCAGCCTGCAGAGCTAGTACAAGGTGTGCTAGATCACCAGGCGGCCCCACAGAGGTTATGCGGTAGTCTTCCTTGCAGGTTTCACGCGCATAAGTGGCGTATCCACTTCCACCCGTCTTGACGTCGATAGGGGGGTGGGGGGCTTTTTAGACTCAAGGTATTGCCCCAAGGAAAGAACCCCGGAGTTTTGCAGCGCTCCCGGGCTGATAGATGCCAGAGTCTTCGGACTTTCGGGTAGACCTCGCTGCAACTATAGTAATAATGACTCACTTCGTCAAATCAGTGGCTGTCGAAGTGTGTTTTCACAGCCACCTGCTTTCTACTATGTCAGTCAGCCAGTGGCCTGGCCTTGAGCATGTGTTACTTTCTCACAGCAGACTGCACAAATGTGATTTGGCAATACTTTAGTATGTTTTATCAATACGAAAATGTTGAGAATTGAAAAAACCTTGGGCCATTAGGCCCCATTTTCAATTAACACAAATTCTAACTTAAATGCACTAATAGGGTTGGGTTGAGTTGAGTTTGCAAGGAGGGAAACCTAAAAAAAAAAAAAAAAGAAAAACAGCACTGCGACCTTATGGAGATCTATTATGCATCCCCAACTTTATTGCTATCAACTAAGTAATTCGCTATTCATAATCAGTAATATGGTAACACTGTTCACACTTAGTAATATGCTTAGGCTACCTGATATAAAGTTATCTATAACCAATTGAACGTAATGCTCCAAGAGATGTTTTCATACTGTAGATTTAAAACAAAAATGGATTTTAGCTCTTTTTGCACATAAAGCTTGCATTTTCTCCTTTAAGTTTTTAGTCATTTGAAAGAAAATTAAAGGCCAGACAAAGATTATTAGGTTCATCACTCTACTATGAATGTCATATTTTATATTGTACATGAGGTTGAAATCGAATTAACAAATTAATTATACCTGCGCTGCATTTATTTATCTAATCTCACCAGAGTGACCTCAATGTGGGCCTCAAGCACTTGCATGGTTCTATGTGAATGCTTCCAGTAGTATGGCTGCTAAGTCTTCAATTTACAGTTTATTTTTAATTAGAATGGTACTTAAACGAGGAAAATCTAAAATCAAGTGATATTTCTGTGTAATGCAATCATACACTGAGTTTTGATAGAAATATTAATAGGAAACATTGGTCAGATGGCAAATCTTACTATAACATGGATATTTATATAATGCCAAACTTTTTTCTAAGTCTATCATCGGTAAAACCTCTTTAGTTCACGTTGCTTTAGGCAAAGTTCTTTTCATACGATGTTAAGGAATTTTTTGGGTCAGTGTGCGATTCTTGTAAACAATACTGAAACTCTTGAGTGTGCTGATAGTATTAACCAAACTGGACTGAATTCTGATGTATTGATTGCTATATACTGGATGCTTACAACACTTACTTTGTAGTTACCATTTAACATGCCTGCGCTGCGACATAATGGGCCAGAGAGCTGTGCTTTGGTTACCTGCAACTGAACTGCCTGGGTTCAGATTATATCTGAACAGAGTAAACTTACACTGGACTCGCTGTGTATTTGCGATAAGCTGAGGTAAACATCTGTGTTGCAGATATTTTCTGCTATGCCTTCTCACTTTGCCATATAATATGTATATAGCAAGAACACACTAGTCTAACACATCAAAATATGCAAGCTCGTACACACACACACACACACACACACACACACACACACACACACACACACACACACACACACACACACACACACTTCCTGGCTTCATGATGTACCCTATAAGCAGTATTAAATGATGAACAGCTACACATTACTGTCCACTTTATGTTCTTTAAATATGTTGTAAAAATAAACATATGTAATCTACATTTTGTATGCTTATTTAACATTATTTGAACTTAACAATCATGTTATATGTGTTTGGAGGAATTTAGTAGCAGTGACGTCAGTCACCAGAGAGAGAGCAGACAACAACAGATGCCAGTTGGAAAGAGATCGAAAATGGAGGCGAATGCCTTTGAAACTAGTCTCTCATAAATATAAACAAGTGACGAGTATTAATAAACCAACTACAAATAGCTTCTGAGATTAACAATCATGTACTTAGCTGAGTTGCAAACGATTATTTATGGAGGAATTGTGACAATAAGACTGCAGTTATTTGAATGATTCATGACAGATGACCACGATTGGTCAGAGTAAAACCGTGTGAAGCACATCACAACGTATGAATCAAATTACTAATTACTTTGAAAGAACCAAATCAGTTTGCAAACTTCATTTCACTCTTTTATTTGTTCCACAGACAAAAACTTCTCCCTGCATTATTTTGTACTCCCTCCATTCCATAATAATTGCCCAATCCTCCGAAATAGCATTACAGAGATTAATGAAACGGGAATGTTTTGGATTTACATGTGTGCAGAGTTGCGCAGTAGTTCAGTGAACATGACTGAAGATTAGTCACGCAACCTTATCACGATGATCAACAAACACCATCAAGAGCAACACCACCAGAGGGCATTGATTTTCGTAACACCAGCGTGGTGCTGTATGCAGCCTGGTGATGCAAACCTTGCTAGAAATCGTTAGCTGAGCACAACCCTACAGTAAGTACATCCGTAAATAGGAGTAACAATAGGTAATGACAAAACTTAACTGTATTGGAACACCACAGTGATGCGAAACTATTATTAAATTATAGATGAGTGCTACCATCCATTGATTTTGTGATGAATTTAAATGTGGGGTTCTCTCTGGTAAAATCACACCAGAGTAAAATAAAGCAATAAAATTGTGTGAACCATTCCCTTGTTTCATTTGCATTCTAAATATTCCTTAACACCAGTCACAGTATGTGGATCAGACAATTACCCTGGGACAAAATATATATGCCTTCTGGTCAATTAATGAGGCAGATGCATAACAGACAATTAATATGGAATAAATGAAATACGAGTACTGGACAATTATTACAGGACGAAGGGAGTTTATTTTTTGTGTTTTGATTTTCATGTTTTCCCCAGAAACAGTCTTTTGATTCCAGAACAAGGAATAAAAATGTGGGCTATCATCCTGAAATGAATGCAGATTGCTAGACATTGGTTTATTAAATGTTTACACTTTTTACAAGAGAAATCTATCTATCAAGGATAATGCAAGCTACCATTCTAAGCTCTACATACCTCCCTCTATTAATTCCAAAACACATATTAGTGTCGCAGCGACGAGCATAAAAAGACGGATAGTGTTTCATGGAGGTAAAGAGCTTGCATAAGCAGATGAACATAGCACTGGATATAAAGGTCTGCCGAAACAAACGAGAGAAATGGAAATTTCTGGTGACATGGTTCGGTTTCTTTATTGTTGTGGAACAGTCTGGAATTATCAGATGAGGTATTTAAGGGTACGACAACTCGCCAAGAGTCAGATGTGAGTTGTAAAGGAGAGTGGAAACAGTCATGAACAGATGTTGTAACGAGAGCTGATGCAAACAAGTGTAATCAGAATGCTGTTGTGGTAATCGACCTTGGTAGATTGTGATGGTGTATGTGATGTAATACTGCTACTGTGAGTGTTTCTACGCAAATAAAGAACGATTTGAATTTCTGTAATTTGGAATTTTAATTCTACGAACTCACGTCACATTATTTACAATTGGCTGGCACATAATAAAATAACATTCCACCCTTTAAAAACAGAATTATTACAAAAAGTAAATCAATACAAAAAGTAAGGAGAAATTTACCAATTAGATCAAATTGCATTAGAAAATTTATAAATTAACCTCATCATTATCAGTACAATCCTACAGAACTAATTTGGACTAAGGTAGAGGAGGACTTTCCTAAAGAATACACCATTTTTCTTCTTACAGATGTTGAAAGGTTTATGCATTTTCTACCTGATAAGAGTTACAAAACAAGACCAGGCTGAATGTGTTGCCCATTGTGAAAAACTACAAGACAATTTTCATAAGAAACTGGCTAGTGATAACCAAGTTATAAATCTGCAGCAAACATTCAGAATTAAGTGAGGATGTAGAACATAGGATGAGAGCTAGCAACCCCTCCACAATAAGTTGCTTTCAGAAATTAAGGAACATTACTTCCAGTAAATAAACATTTATATATTATATGTTACAGTAAAATGTTATGCTATTGTGACTTTGTGGGTTCGTAGAATTAAAAGTCCAGGTTACAAATACCAGTGTCAATCCTTACAGTTACTGAATTATATCACATACACAATACAACTTGCAAGGTCAATAACCACAACACAGCTGTTCATGCATGCGAGTTCAATTAACAACTGTCTGCTCTGGTGGGCGGTGGCTCCCTTTTTATAGATTACTCACTATCCGTAATTTTCTCAATCAAGATGGCACTAGAAAAAAACAAACTCTCGAGAAATCCATCTCCTTCCCCCCAACATTTCTGCGAGCTTTATCTCTGCACTGTACGCCTCTTTGAATGCCACGCCACATCATCACAAGAATGCATTCGCAACACTATGTAGAATAATCCGGTGCCACGTAAGTTTACGTTCTGACAGTTAGTAACACTACGAACACTACTTTCTTATTCTGCTTTCTGGCGCAGCACTTTGCAGCAGTGTAGCTACTGTGGGAACACATTGGTTCAGCTCATCAGACTTCTAAAAGCACATGCCATTTAGTAAGAAATAAATTGTCACATTGACCAATTGTGAATAATTATAATGCTCAGCAGCTTCAAATGTGAGCCACACAAAGAACATCTTCTGAGCCTGGTGACAAACCGCTTACTGTATAGGATTCCAGGACCTATTTCTTAAATTGGTTCCTTAACTGGAACAAACTGTATTCCTTAACAGGCCTCCAAAAGGGCAAAAATCCCACATCTGTACAGGAAATGGAACACTTTGTGGATTAAACAGTCTACTGATACTCAAATTTCCTCCCTGCACATTTCTAATGCAATGACACTACACATCACTCGACAAAATTGTAAATTGATGCAAGAATTCAACAAAAAAGAGAACTGCTTTTGATATTTCAGGTGTTATTGATACTGCAAATATAGCAGAGAACAGACACACATGCTGACTGGTTCATGTACACATTATTATGGTGATTCAGTCCCTTCCATTTCTTTCAGGCTATCACACATTCTTTGCAGCTCTAGATAACTTTCTAAATAGTTTGACCGTGCCACCTACAAATGTGACTCTGAATGGAGGAACATTCTTGGTTTGCCCTTGCCACATCAAAAGGAACATTCATACTGCAATCCAATGTATATAGAGCATACCACACCAATTCAATTACAGAAGGTGCAACTGGTGATTGGCTCAGGTTGAAAACATTTAAATTTGAATAGTGTCTCAAGCATGTCCATGGCAAGCAAGGCGTATCGTAAGACGAGGTAGCATGCACATGTATTTTTTAGTATAACACAAACAGGCGCTCTTTTTTGTTGATCTTGGCAAACTCAAAATTTTCCAAAACTACAGATTCAGAAGTAAAATCTGCACACAGAAGCACCAACTGTTTCAATGCTTTTGTATTGAAGCAACAAGGGAAGTTCCTCACACACCAGAGCACTACAGGTACCAAGTCTGTAATATAACTCATTAAACATACACAATAAATGAAATTATTTCCCACAAATCTCATATAAAACAAAATATTACATTCTGCCCTTTTATATTTTAATAGCAGCATCAAGTACAGTACTATATGCGCACGATAACTTGAGCATTCGTGCTACATCCTCATTTGGTAGGTTTCGTGTAACTCCGTAAACACAGATAACAACTTTGAAACATGAAATCTCTATTCACTCTGACATCTAGTGCCTAATATGCTAAGCTTTCACATGTATGCAATATTTTGTTTTAAGCAATTTCGAGGTTAATTAGCTGATCAGTTGACAACATATGTTGTGGATGCTATGGCTCTCGAAAGGGGATACACTATCATTTGTCTACCTCTGTATAACTGTGATCTGAATGCAATTAAGCTGGCGTGGGCAAATATAAGGAATATTTTCAGAAGACGCAACATTACTGGTGATATGTCAGGCACAAATCTGCAGAAACTTGCTATAGAAGCATTTTCTTCCAGATCTGTGACGAATTGCAAGAAGCTCCAAGAGCAGAAATGCATTATTAATGAACATTGGTGAAAAAGAAAATGCAATTGATGAAATTATCAACACATCAGAGGATACTAGCCATCAAAGTGATGCACCGGACTTGGAAGTAGAAGAATCATAAGGCGAATGAGTATTTATAGCTATCATAATATTTTTGTCTACTTTTATGTGTATCATAAATAGTAAGTATATAAACAAGTATATCAGATTGAGTTAGATTTACATTTGTCCACAAATCTCACACTTGCGGCAAGTATCTTCACTTATCTCATCATCTTGCTATTTTGCTGAATTGTGCTTTACTAGGCTGACCACACTGTAGAAACAAAAGAGCATTAGCTCTTGCTTCTTTCCTTCTGCCTGCATCACACCATAAAACTAGAGCTCAAGAAAATGTGTGCATATAGTAGTTTTCATCAAGTTCTAATGACTTCATGTGTAATCTCTATCTCCATGCCCATGCTAATACAGGATGGCCAAAAAAAAAAGTGAAGTTAAAGATGTGATTAGCTTCTGTTATACTTTATCCAGAATAACGCCCTACTGTGCACCTGTCTCAAAAACTGCTGTTGGTCACAATTGGCCTTGCTAACAAACAGAATTACCATTTTCTCAACAAAACCCAGCCGATGAGCAGAGACAGTTACATTCTCAGTGACTGGTTTACTGTCTAGGGGAGTCAACTACAGAAGATGCGTAAGTAGCATATGGAGAACAAAAGGGATCATTTAAGTATTTTGTGTTTATGTTCATGAGGGACTGTTTAAACACTCTCATTCTTATTGGAAAATCATCAACTCCAACAACTGCTTTCTGGTCCGCTGACTTCTAGACGCAAAATATGTCCATAACCTTCATCAAATCTGATATAATTGTTTTATGGATTTTGAGGGGCATACTGAAAGAACAGTGCTTCCAAGACATTTCTCATAGTCTAGATCAGTGATCAGCAACAGTGTGCACCTCCATGCTGCCATCTCTTATCTGCATGCACAATAGTGCACTCAGAAATGTAGACAAATAAGAAGTGGTGCAGTGACCGCTTTTCCATAATATCAGACAACTCCTTAGTCAAGTTCAGACTCAACAAGCATACAAT